>OX375870.1:91124357-91337655 GCA_947359475.1 Heligmosomoides polygyrus bakeri
ACATTCCCAATAACACATTTCTGTTCTGCTTGAACATCTCTATCGAATGCTATCAATTTCGAACGATTGTTTTGGCAATATCGATTTTTTTGACAATCGAGGACGTGGGCGCGCTAAGCCGAGCTGCGCGGATGATGACGTCATCGAAAACCGATATTTTCGAAACTGTCCAAATTTCCTCGTGCAAACTGCGTCCAAAATCGTCTAGGGGTTATTTGGGGCGCTGATTACGAATCCGACGTTCGATTTTGAAAACTCCTCGGACTTGAGCAGGTTACTTCCCGTTTGAAGGTGGACGGGTCAGGATCACCGATCACCCTCAGTTATCGGTATGAGCGGTCCCCTCCCGTAATCGTCCAAATGTACTTCAGCATTGTGTTCGGCGCCCCGAATAAGTCCCCGACCCTATACAAATTTCGAGCAAAATCAATGATCCTGACCCGAACACCATCAGTTATCCAGAAAAAATCCAAAACCTACCGAAGTCGACGGAATTTTCAAAAACGGACGCCGGATTCGTAATCAGCGCCCCAAATAACCCCTGGACGATTTTGGACGCAGTTTGCACGAGGAAATTTGGACAGTTTCGAAAATATCGGTTTTCGATGACGTCATCATCCGCGCAGCTCGGCCTAGCGCGCCCACGTCCTCGATTGTCAAAAAAATCGATATTGCCAAAACAATCATTCGAAATTGATAGCATTCGATAGAGATGTTCAAGCAGAACAGAAATGTGTTATTGGGAATGTCGAAAACCCAAAATGGGCGAGTAAGAGGGCAGGAAACTTCAGCCGCTAAGTCCGCTGCCCTAAAACGGCAGATGGGGCTAAGGCAGTTTAGGCAGGTAAGAAGTTCCGATCCCGTCACCGTAAAGTACCTTAAGTGCTCTGTTCGCATACGGATTCTGATGCCGTCAGCTCGCGGCGTCTTCTCGCAGTGGTCCACCGAAGTCGGAAAAAAATGCGTCACGCAAGCCTCGCCTGCATATTCGCGCCTCTGTTACTTCGCCCATTCACAAGCTATATCGGTGTTCTTTAGCACAAGACTAGACCGTTTTAATGACTACAAAACCGACAAGTTGCAGCCAGATCGATTCGATCTCGCCAGAGTTACTGCGCTCCAAACACGCCCTTGTGTCCTATTTGGCACAACAACGGTCGATGTTCTCCGTGCTATTACTCGCCCAGATTACCGTTTTTTCCCACTCCAATTGAAACCGTTCAATTCTGCATGAAAAACTCTATCGAATGGTATCAAGCATGGTCCAACTCGAAGACATCGATTTTTCGATGACGTCATCGTCCTTCCGCCGCGGCCTCGTCCTCGATGCGAAACAGCCAAAAATTGATGTTTCCAAAATCGGTCGAAATTGATACCGCTCGATAGTGCTTTCCATGCTGAACGGAACGGTGCCATTGCGAGTTTCGAAGACTCAAGTCTGGGCGAGTAGGAGCGCAAGAAACTCTAACCGCTAGGTTTCGCCGCTCTAAAACGGCAGCTGAGGCTAGGCAGTTTGGGCAGCTGAGGAGCTACAAGCACGTCGTCGTAAAGTACCTTAAGCGCTCTGTGCGCGTACGCATTTCAAGGCCGTTAGCTTGTGGCGTCTTCTCGCAGCGGTACACGGAAATCGGAAAAAATGCTTCACACAAGCCTCACCTGCATTTTCGCACCCCTATAACATTGCCCCCTCCAATGCTAAACCATTCTGCTTTGACGTGCAAGCAGACCGTTCGACTGCCTACGAGACCTACAAGCTGCAACCTGAAAGGCTCCAACTTGACAGAGCTATTGTGCTCCGAAGACGCCCGCGCGTGCAATTTGCGAGCGGTCATCCCCCCCCCCCCCCCCCCCCCCCGATTGAAAGGTTCGGTTCTCTATGCATGTTCATGGCGCACTCCAAAGGCTCGCTGGACAGCCTTGGAGCAATTCCTGAGTAGGGCGGCAAGAAATTTCTGATAAAACTGCCTAAACGATCAGTCTACAAGCCGTTCCCCCTCGATTGAAAGGTTCGATTCTGTATGCATTGTTCACGGCGCACACCAAAGTTTCGCTGGGACAGATTGGAGCTAATCCTGAGTGGGATGGCGAGGAGTCTCTGATAACATTCTCCAAACGGCTCGAAATAGTCTTGAAAACGTCGCAGTTCCCAGTGAGAGAAGATAGAAGCGCAGGGGACATGCGCTCGCCCACTCGATTGATAGGTTAGGTTCTGTGTGCATTGTGCACGGCGCACTCTCGGGGCATTCCTGGCATGACAGAGCACTGGCGACGTACACCATCTTTGAGATACTCCGAAAGCACGCATATCGTGGGAAATAAGCTGCTCTAATCGCCCGTCCAGCCAATTTTGGACCACCCACGGCGAAAATACGGGTGGTCCGGTAAAGTATTACACACGTTTGTGTAGATCTCGAAGAGGCGAATCGAATGGTAGCAACCTTTATTCAAGAAACCTAAAACTGAAGGAGTTATGAGCGTGCGACGCTTTGCGACGCTATGTTGGCGTTTTTTCGCCCACTTTTGACCGTGCGGCGCGAGCGGTATTGTATCAAGTCATTCGAAGTGGCCGCCTTCCTTACGAACACAATCCTCAGACGAGTAACGAACGCATCACACGTGGCACTGAGGTAGTCGTCGCTCATTTCGTTCCATGCTTCCGTAAGAGAATCTTTCAGAGCCAAACTTGCGTCTCGAGTAGAGCAAACTTAGCTCTCAATGACTAACCAGACAGAGAAGTCGAGAGGATTCAAATCCGGCGAATTCGAAGGCCAGTCTTCGTGCGCATTAAAATCTGGGAGCTCACATTTGCACCACTCCTGCGTTGTCCTCGCCTTGTGTGCAGGCGCAGAGTCCTGCTGGAGGCACCATCTGTCGTTACCGAATTGTGCATCGGCCCAGGGTCTCAACACGTCCTCCACAATCGTTTTCTGGTACTTGTCCTTGTTAATCTTGACGCCGGCTTCGACAAAAACTAATGGGGACTTACCCTCTGAAGTAATCGCACTCTAAACCATAACTGAAGCCGGATGCGCCGTTCTACCGACCAGTTTGCCGTCGCGGATAGCAGCTCCAACATTCTGTGAGAGAATGCGATCGTTTTGACGATTCACCGTGGGTTCCAGGGTAAAGACTTTCTCATCAGAAAAAACGATCGCGCGGTGCGTGCCATTCGCGAACCGCTTCAGCACTTGCATTTTCGTAGTCGCTGAGATCTCATTCTCTCAGTTAGCATATGAACACGTTGAATACGGTATGGACACATCTTAAGTTTCTTCCTGACGATGTTTCTAACACTACTTGCAGAAATATTGAGTTTTTGAGCCATTTTTTGCATCGAACGGCGAGGAATACGAGGAATCCGTTCGCGAACCTTTTTTTATCGTTTCCAGAGTGAAATCAGTCAATTTCCTACCTCGTCCAGTCCTGTCTGATAAAGTTCCAAGCTCCTTGTATCGTTTTATGGCATCATACACCGTTTATCGAGGAAGATTTAGAACACTGGCGATGGAAACAGCGCTGTGACCGGAATGGTGCAGGCTGATGATGGCCGATCGTTTCGGATTTTGCTTTGCCATTACCGCTCTAAAAGCATTTATGAGTTCAAACTTGGAACGCTTTTGCGTATGGTATAGGTGTATAACATATTAAAATATGGAGCTCGGAATCCAGTTCTGCTAGTAGTTGTGGACTGCGTCGTACCCTGTTCGGGTAATTTTTGCGCACCCTGTACTGTGCCGTTTTTAGGTGACTGTAAATGTAGGTCGGAAATGCTAGAGTACTTGAGGCGATTGGTGGGATAGGGCGTAAATTTAAACCTTCACGCCATGTTTATGCCTCTGAAGACGATGGAACGTCAGAAAGTCAGACGTTACTGAATAAAAGCGTCCTTTTGGGTATGTTTGCAGCTCTGCAGTGGCAAGACTACGATTTGTGTGTGCGCGCGCTCGACCGAAATCCTACTGCAACGCCGCGAACTTCTAGTTGCGAGTGCAGTGTAGCACTTCCTGCGATCCAGCAGGTTGTTCTGCTTAGTTGACGGCCTCCATGTGTTGATATAGTAAATGAATATATTGCTGTCACCGCAATCCGGCCGCTTATAAAAATTACCAACATTGATTAGGCCGCGCAGCGTAATCGATATTGGTAATCACGGTATTCGAGTGGCTCGCAGTGATTGGAGTATATATGTAGTTGTGCTCGAATGACCTATTCGAATAGGTGTTCGGATGACTCGAATTTTAATAAACGAATTCGAGTAATCAAAAATCGCGTTTTTTTGTATTTGAATGCGGATCTTCACAAAAAGTAGCTTTTTCGAATACATTCCAATTCGGATATTCAAAATTTTTAGGCATTCGAAATCATTCGAAGTCGAAAAATTTCGAGAGCACAACTGTATTGGATTGTGAACGGGGCCCAAGTCTCAACAGACCTTACTGTTACTATCAGCTTCTCTCCAAGGAGGACTCGCAATAGGGGTCTTAGAGGTGCTGTTGCTGAAAGCCTAAACAAGGTCGAATTTCTTTTGCAACAGAGTGTTCCATAATTACAGATTTTTTATCGAGGAAAGCTTGTTGTCACCATCTCCGAGGTCATGTAGGTCTTTTCTCTAGAAAAAGCATTGTGTTCTTAAAGCATAGAGCTCAGTTGTCGTCTTTTTGTTTCATTTCTTGTTCTTCGAAGTGTGTGCCTAGGTAGAATTCATTTCTTCAGTGTCAGTTTTAGTGAATGCTTGCCCTTAGTTCATAACTACGTTTGCACTAGGTCACATCATTGTCTTGGTTTTTGTGTTATTTGTTGTGCTTGTGTTCACTCAGAAATCCCGAGGAGCATCTCCACGGTGAATAAATCTAGAATCTAGAATCTAAAGCTACCCTGTCATGACGCTGAAATATTTGATCCGTTCAGATCCATGGAATGGTGGGGCTCGATGTGCTGCTGAATACTGGTGAGCAAGAGCTTGCTGTGGTTGATCAGCCCATTGGGGCCAATCCATCACAGGTATGCACTTATCACCACTAATTCTTTATGCATTTAATTTCAAAGCCTTTAGACAACACTGAGCATGAACTTCGGTGCAATCTCAAATGGAGCGGGCGAAATCTCAGCGATGTTGCAACTGAGAGAAGCACAATAAATAACCAATAACACATCGAAATAAGAAAACTTCACCAGACTGGCTGCCGGGATAATAACAATTTCCGAATTCGTAATTGAGGAGAAGCACCCTAAAAATCATCCTTTATCCAAGCAAACTTGCAATCTAATGACATCATGTTTTTATCAATGTGTAAACAACATATGAAAGCAAGAGAGTGGAATTTTAGCAGACAAATAGATGAAAAATAAAGTTGAATATTTTAACAAGAAGCCTACAATAAGTTCGATTTTAACAGAATATGGGGGGTTGTAATAACGAGAGAATATTGGGTTTCACATCTCAGTCATATGCAACCGATTGGACATAAGGCACTATTGTATATTATTCTGGGGGCGGATTCATCAACGACTAACCCGTGGGTATAGGAGTAGAGATACCCACGATGAAGCCTTCGTCTCTGACTCTTGCTTTATCTCTACCCCATATACCCCTTATACCCACGGGTTTAATCGTTGATGAATCCGACCCCTGTATTGTATATTATTAATTATCTCTTCATAATTTGTATTGACTTCGTTAATACTGTATTGACTTCAGTCGTTTTCCATGGGATGAGTGTGTTCGATATATCCCTATGCTTAACACGTTTATTCCCTATAAGTTCACGTCCCCCTCTGACTAGAATTACACCCGATGCTTATTTTGTTCCGGAAAACTTGAACCAGGGGTGTGCGTTTCCGTTAAATCGTTAAATTTCGTAAAAAGCATAGATATCCTCGTAGTGTTGTTTCTATCGAAAAATCGCAGTGGGACCGTTTTATGTAACATCTTCACGAAAGGTGGGCACTTTCAAATGAAACTTTTGAAACTTCTCGAATTTCGGCAATTTTTAAAATCAAACTGGACACTTTCCAAATGAACACAAACGCATTTCAAATTAAATTACTGAATTATTAAAAATTATTTCAACAGCCTTTCAAACTCGTTCTCATGCTAACATATAATGAAGTGATATCGGGAGAAAATTTCAAAGAATGGGAAAAGCTGTAGAAAATATTTTTTAATAATTCAATAAATTAATTTTGAAGGCGCTCGCTTTTATTTGAAAGTGTTCAAATTGATTTGGAAAGCTGTCAACATTCAAGAAGTTTCAAAGGTTTGATTTGAAAGCGCCCACTTGTCGTGAAGATGGTATCTAAAACAGTCCCACTGATATTTTTCGATTGAAACAGTACTATGGAGCTGCTTTTTACTTTTTACCGAAATTTAACGATCTAACGGAAACACACACCCCTGGTATGAACTGCGCACCTGCCACGCCCATCAGAAGTGCGCAACTTTTACGTGTGTCTTTTCTGTCCTAGACTTTGTTCTCACCAATCATCTACTTTTTCCAGATTGTATACGATTCCTACTCCGCATGCTCTAAAGACGATTTCACAGCGAGTCAGAAAGGCATCTCAGCAGAAACGCAATGGACAGCATTCTCCGACATGGTGACATTTTCAATGAATTATCTAGGGGCAGCCGGCTCTAGATCATAGTTCACTACTGCCACACGCAGATATGAGAGGTTGACCTGTTTAGGTCCTCGAAACCGCAGGACTCAATGTGCCATTACGTGATGGTAAAGAGATTATCGTTGTGGATGATGAGCCCAACGGTACCAATCCATCGGAGGTATTGGATTTCATTTTGGTCATAACTTAGCTTCCATGGATGAATCTATTCTTCAGACGCCGGGAAACTCGGCTGCAGAGATATCGATCATCTGCGCCGCATAATCGAGATCGATCGGTAGCTTTGTGCCGCTCCATGATCAAAGCATAGATTCCGTTTACGTAAAGCTTTAGCGGTCTTAGGCTGCTTTAATGATCATTGATTTGAACTGTGGTCCATATTTACACGTAGATGGCTTCAACTTCAGCCATCAGCATAACTCAAGAACTTAGCTGCTCTTCGTAGCTGATAAGTGGACTACGCAAATACATTGCGGTGACCGCGACGCGGCCGCTTTTACGTTCATGCTCATAGATGTAGGAATTCTACATACCCTGTTCCATTCTGTTTAGGTCTATGAAATCACAGAACTCAATGTGGCGTCAAACACACCAGGTGTGACGGAAAACGTGACCTACCAGAAGACGTATGGCCTCGATCTTGTCGAGGTCCGAATTGTTCTTCGCATCTTAATTCTTCACAGTTTTCACATTTTGTTCTATAGGACCAACAAACCGGCCATAATTCTAGGTCCCCCAGTTGTCTTACTCTCTTCCACGTCGTCAAGTGGTTGGAAATGTTCTTGTGAATGACAACTCATCTGACACCGCAGCAAAGAAGGTGGGTGGAAACACATTCTTGGTCTGTTGGCTATCGGAGATGAGGTAATTCTTTATGGAACATTAATACGTAATCATTCTTTCACTACACTTTCACTTGTACGAGAACCTGTCATCTTTTAAAAAAATCTACACGAATCTCCCATGGGTGCATCTCAATGGCTTATTGAGCCTTCGAAAGGGCCATACATCAAATTCTCAGATTACGAGTTATTCAGCAGGCGATAAGCTCTGGCAGCAGTGCGAGCAAAGGAGAAGAAAAGGAAGGAAAAGTAGTAAAACAGAAAAAAAGGGAACTAAGGAAACACAAGTCAAGAGATGAATCTGTTGTTGATGGCGCTGCCAAGAAACCAGTCACGGAACTTGTCATTCCGGCGCAGGTGCGGGAGTTCTTGTTGATGCTAGCTTGCGCAGCTACTTCAGGATTCGTTACTTCCATTTCAGATCTCATTATTCTCTGACTGGAACGAAAATGTCGTCATGAATTCCGAAGCCACTGTGACAACGAAAAAAACAGGAGACGTCAGCGAGATCCTTGTTTGCAGCGAAACATCAAATCGCATTTCTTCAGAAGCCCAGGTAGGATGGATGTACGTCTGTCGGCGCTTGACGGGCTTGTGCCTCGCAGCGGTGAGGCACACCAAAACATGCAAGCTGGAGCGGCGACTATTTCCCTCGCCCATACAGACGATCTCTCTACTCTCCTCTGCGTGAGCGGAGCAGAGCAGAGGGAGCGTCTTCCGTGCCTGCCCTTCGAGCGTGTGCAGTCTCTATGCCTACACGAGCCCATTCAGTACCTGTTTGCCTTTTTGCCAACTGACGACTTGCACAGATAGCCGTACTGCCTTCTTTCCAGGCACCGCTCTCAGTCCGACACCCCAACAATGGTCGACGTTCGCCGTCGGTTATGGCTGTCGCATCAGCTGAGTCCAGCAGTACACTTCGCAAAGCATGGATCCTTTGACGGGAATCGAAAACCGCCTGCTTCTTCTATGGTCCCTGCCATATCTTCCTGTGAATATAGGAACTGTCAAATAAATCCTTCAGATGAAGCGAACAAACGCAATCGGACGCAGGGCTAAGTACAAATCTTTTAGCAGAAATACAGTGACGGCAATATAATTACGAACACCTATCTCTGCGGCGTTTTTCGATAGTAACTTTGGAACTAAGGAGTCCAGAGAAAATGAGTAGGTTTTTAGAATCCCCTGAAAATTCTGTTGCGAATAGGCGGCCCCACTCGTGAGAGTACATGCCCCCGTTGAGCGAAGTTCCCCATTCGCCCCGTGGCGCTACGAGGTAACCAGGAACCCAAGACCCAGGGGGATGATAGGGGACCCCATGATGTGAATGAGCCACGCCCTCTCCGTGGCAGACGGGTGCCCGCGTGGCAACCTTCAGCCCTTCGCTCTGGGCAGCGCATGGATTGACGCACGCCCACACCACATGTAAGCTGTGGTTGCCTAGGAGCGTGCTGTAGTGACCCCCGACTGTAATGAGTAAGCACAACTCCCAAGTATTACCCGACAACACATGATACCCAATAACACAAAACAATACCCCACATGACATAACTAACAGCAATAATACAGCAATACCGACAATGTACTGCTAGGGGACTCACCAACTTCCTCATCGTATGCTGCACACTAGGCATCTCCATAGTTTATCCCACACATCAGGATTGCACAATCACAATAGGAAATATCAAGTGAATGCTGGATAGTGTAGAAGAATATGGAGGTGACGGGACCGCTCCGGCTGGATTGGCTGCACTGGCTATCTGAGACTTGGTGAGCACCCTCTAGGCTCGCAGTCCTTCCTGGAGTGGAGCCGGCTGTAGCGAGTGGAATGGAGCAGCTCCGCGCGTAAGCCCCCGGGATGTTGGTAGAGGCAGGCTCGAACGGGCGGCGTCTCAGAGCAACGCCCGCGCAGCCGCTCGATGTGCCGACAGAAGTATGGAATGAACCGGGGGGGGGGGGGGCGGCGACGGCCCACCGCAGACCCGCCTGCCAATAGTGTATGCGGGCAGGTGGAGCCTCTGGAGCGTCTCACCAGGGTCCCGCGCGGATACGGCAGCCCGCGGGAGTTTGAAATTAAGAAAGCGACCGATCGCATTCACGACAAATGCTCTACAATGCACAACTAAATGTTGTCTTGGCAACGCTAAATTTACTGAGCAATTCGAGTGAGAGAAAATTGCCATGAAGTAATGGATGGAAAACGCCTCCTCAAAATCACATATTATTACAGTAGGTCATTAAAACACACTTGATATGATATTTATTGATATGATGTTTATTCATAAGTAGTTACTTATATAGAGTAGTGAGACACCAAAGCTGTTCTTAACCAATAATCGTTAGCCATTAACTACCAGTATAATGAACATCCACTGAACAATAAAACACCAACTAAACAACTACTGGACTACTATGAGAACTACAAAAACAAACGTTTTGTTATCAAAAAACTGACCAACCCTTGGATGGATAGCTCTCGTTCTTCCCAATTCACACAGATTCTTTGGTCTTAAGCTCATGACCAATTTGCCCACGTCGTTCCAAAGGTGTTCCATAGGCTCAATTTTCAACATTCACAGCCGTTTTGAAACCATCTTTCAATGAAAGTCGACGTTATTACGATCCTGCCTGGGTATCGTCTTAGCCCTAGTTTATACTTGCGCCGCCGCGCGGCGCAGCACCACGATTGCCATAGATGTCGGTTTTTCGCGCCGCCGGGTCGACATCTACCCTGACCATCGTGCCGCGCCGCGCAGCGGCGTAAGTTTAAACTAAAGGCCCCCACAGAGTTCTGGAACAGAGCCGTGGCCCTATCCATGCTTAACCATAGGGCAGAGACGCAGAGCCGGCGGCGTCCCTGCCCTATCCTTAACCATAGCGGCGAGCAGCGTTGCCGGGGTGCGCACGAATGCTCACGACTTTGGGGGCGGGGTCTCCAGCGCTGGAGTCTCGCGAGGGCAAGCTGTCGCGGCAGCTGTTCACGTGATTCCAGCGTGCTGGGTGATTGAGTCAAGAGGATCGCGGCCTGTCTCACGCATAAGAGAGGTGGTTCCCAAGGTAGAAGTAGGTGCGCTAGGGTTTTCGGCAGCGCTGGTTACGGTTACGGTGTTGTTTTCATTGCAGCTTTCGTAGGTTGATGACTTTATGTGAGTTGTGGGATAGGTTTTAAGACAGTGATAGTAGGTTTAGGTTTCTAATATGCTGGTGTTTGTAGCGGTACGCATAATTGCGTTGTCTACTATTGCCAGCCGATGTAACTGGAAATGTTTCTGATCGTTACAAGGCGCAATCACTGCCTAATTTCACCCGAAAGCCTTTTGCTGGAATAAAACATGGAGCTTACTAACACAGAATGAAAGTTTTGAAAGGTGTTGATTATTATGATTGTGGGACGCGTTGGGTTGGATTTTGGTTTCTTTTGCGGCAATAAAGAAAACCACTAATCCCGGGATATTCGCACACTCACTATGCCTCGTGTGGTGTCGCATATACCAATGTAATTAGTTATTAGTAAAGGATTGGAGTATGTAACACAGAGTGCTTGATCTGATACGTGCATAAGAACGACATTCATTCTTCCTGACCACATTTCATTACGTGCAATTATATGCCAATTGGCAAGTTTTAAAGAAAGCAGAGTGAACACATGGGCTTCCACAATTTTAAGGCGCTATCGGTTCTATTATGAAAGGATCAGAACTGGGAACCTATATTCTGTTCAGTAGTTACACAGCATTGTAACAGTGCGTGCCAAAAGTGTTCTTCAGCACACAAATTCAAAAGAACTGTGCTGAACCAATACACATGCTAGAATCACTGAAACGATGTGTATCAGATTTAGTTTTCATTGGAAAGCATGTCCACTAACAACTAACATCAAAGTGCTGGCGCAATTCTTTTAAACACAACGAAAACGTGAGGTTCAATCTTTTTTGTCTACTGTGGTTCAAGTTCAAGGCTCATAATCAAATATGGTATGTTTTAGTAATAGGTTTCTCAGGAATCGGTTGAATTCCTCAGTTTTTCAGTCATTTGTTATCATTCATTTTCCGTCTTGAGAGAGCACATATCTGAAAGAGGGGCCTGTCGATTAGAGTGGCGTGGTACCATACGTTGGCGGTAAGTGTGTCAGAGAGCGAGCCGCGTGCAGAGAGCACGGTGGCGCGGAGGGCGCGAGAGAACGCGACGAGAAACATCATCCCGCGTTCTCCCGCAATCGCTAGCAACTCGCCCGAAACGGCAGCCGCCGCCGTTGTCCCCGCCCCCAAAATCGTGAGCATTTGCATCCACCCGCGTTGCCGCAGAACATAGGGCACGGGAGAGTCTGTCTGCGCTCTGGCGTTTTGCGATGGGGATCCAGAGCGGAAACGGGCGCGTCACCAGATGGTCCCGACTAGAAAGACTACAGTACCCCGCCGTCGCCGCTGGCCGGCCGGCAGCCGCCGTTGAGCGGCGTGACTAATCGATTTCGCCATCCGCCGCCCGCCGCTGGCTGCAGAAGTCTGCGGGGGCCTTTACGCTTTCGCTGCTTTCTCTTCCTTCCATATTCTCCAACATTCGCCTGCACATCCTTGTACGCTTGAAAAACAGTAGATCTTGGCAACTTGAGCTTTTTTCCGACTTCAGCATGGGATCATCTCAAGTCTCGATGAAGCACAACTTGAGCCCGCTAGGTAGCAATTAGCCACTTGCTATTCGCCATCTTCTATAGGGAGGGCTGCTTAGAGTTGAAGAGGACAATAATCGATTAACATCATGCAAAGCTGTTTGTCACGAGTAAATTATCGCTTTTAGAGTTTACAGTTTTGTCTACTGCAGTACATTGTGATTTTCAAGAGGTGTCTCCAATGCATTACTTCATTGCCATTCTCCTTCCACTCAAATTCCTCTTTCAATCTAGCCACGTCAAAACAACATTTAGATGTGCTTTGTAAGGAATTTTTAGAGAATTCTAAAAGCCTACCCAAGTTTTCTCGGGTGTCCCTGGTTCCAAAGTTACGATCGAAAAATCCCGCAGAGGCGTCCGCAAATACTTTGCTGTCACTGTATGTAGAAGAAGAACAGTAGTGAACCACGATATTTCGTTTGTCCTCTCTAATTGCGCACCCACCACGAATACCTTCGTTTAGAATAGTTAAGCTGTGTTGTCTGATGCCGCTTCAAGCAGTGCAGGAGGTGGATGGAATTGAGCTCGGCTGAACGTAGTCCAAAATTAATACTCACAGTCCATCAGAAAGCATTTTAAAACGAATTTCAAGGAATGAAATGTCATTGTACGAGCTCATTGAAGGGAAACGAAAATTTAATTTCACTGAAGCGGACAAAACTGAGAAGAATTAAAAAGAAGTCAAGCTCTAGACGAACATAAAGCAAGAAAGGAAGTGGAAATGTGAACAGAGTCAGAATGGGCGAGGATTCGAGTGAAAAACCTGCGTCAGATATTTCTTGTTTATGAAGTAGAAAGATATGAAAAGGCTATGTGTAAAAGGCTTACTGCTTGTTGAACTTCGTGATGTAAGACGGTTTCTCCTTGTTGCCGAAGTAATTCTTTGCAGCAGAACGTTTGCTAACTTTTTTCTCGTATTCCTTTAGTTGCTTACGCCAGAATGCGATTAGAAAAAATAACCCGATGTGGCTTTGATAGCTCAACAAGTTCTAGAACATGTCGCCATGGAAACGCTGAACTACGAGGAAAAACGACATCATCACCATATCACTATAGAAGGATGCAATTGAGCATCTGTGGCCCTAACTGCCCAATGAAGCTGCCAGGTCTATTATGTCCACATTCGACTAAAAATAGGGTGCCTCCAGGTTCGGCCAAAAGCTGCTCTCAAATTCAAGCAGCCTTCAACAATGAAGACGACGCAACGATAGCGGAAGCTGCCGAGGCAGGGTTAAGCATCTGCAATCACCGCCGGAACTTTGCCAACTTCAAGACCAAGATCACTGCTCTCCGTCGTCCTGACGGAATGGTCACCTCTTCCAGAGGTACCATGATGAAGAAGGTCATCCACGACTTCAACCCCGATTTCTTCGATAGCTGATTCCACTCCATCTTCCGCAGGATGGATGTGTCGTCTGTCCTCCCTTCCGAGATCCAACACAGTATCTCCTCACTAAAGTCGTACAGCACCCGGTTCTGAGAGGATCAGACCCGAACACCTAAAGAACCTCTCACTGGTGCTCATCAACATCCACCCACGGGTCTCTACACGCTACCTGTCGAAGTGCAGGGTTTCATCTGAGTGGAAGATCGGCAGGACCGTCTTGCTGTACAAGAAGGGAGACGTGCACGACATTGGCAATTATCTCCCGATCTGGCTGCTGTCCGTAGTCTACAAGTTGTTCACTCGAGTCGTCCTGAATAGGACCAGCAGAACGTTGGACGAAGGACAGCCATGCGAACAAGCAGGATTTCGGAGCGGGTTCAGCACGAAGGACCACATATACACCGTACGAGGCTCATCGAAGTGTTGCGCGAGTAAAAGCTGCCGCTGTGCCTTACCTTCATCGACCTGAAGAAGGCATTCGTCTCCGTCGAAACTGAAGCGGTGGTCGAAGCCCTGCTCACTCAGGGCGTTCCTACTCAGTACATCAGAGTCCTTCGAGAGCTGCACAGTGGATTCACGACCAAGAGTTTACCTTCTTACAACGACGTCGTCAGGATGAAAAGGGAGTTCGCCGAGAGAACACCATCTCGACAAGGCTCTTCAGCGCCATCCTCGAAAATGTCATGCGTGAACTAGCATGGGAAGACATGGGAATGAAGATGGACTGCCAGTAGCCGCACAATCTTCGGCTCGCTGACGACATCGTGCTCAAAACACTGAGCATGCACCAGGCGGAGCGAATACTGGCCGACTTCGATCGTGTATGTGAGAACGTTGGACAGCTGAATCTTACGAAGACCATATACATAAGGAACGGACGAGTTTCTGATACCCCATTCTCGCTCAAAGGAACGAATGTCTCCGAATGCTTTACGTGTATATAGGTAGAGAAGTAATTCAGCGTGGCCAACACCTACTGCCACATCTGGGCAGGAGGAAACGAGTGGCTTCGGAGCTTTCAAGTCGTGAAGAAGACGAAGAACATCCGACTCCGTGACGACCTATTCGACTCCACTGTTCTTCTTACCCTAACATACATACGCCTCAAAGACCTAGAACATACGAAAGGAGTATGAACACGCGATCAATGTTGCTCAGCGTGGAATCGAGAGGACGCTGATCGTAGTGACACGGTTTACGCTAGTGAAAGAACCTCTCCGGTGTTCCGAGCGTCGTCGACGTTCGAAGATCAGAAACGCTTGCGCATATGCGAAGTCGTCGGAACTTAGGTGGACCAGTCACGTAATGCCGGTCTCGCAGACAACCGCTGGACAAGAGCCTATTACCGACTGGATTCCGCGGGATGGACCGAGGCTTCCATCCCTCACACGCCCAGGGATTGGTACCGAATTTTTCAGGAAACGTTGAAACGCTGGGATGACTTCAGCCTGGACGCTAGAAGTCACCACAGTTCTTGTTTCGAATTCTCCTCACCAGGTGCTTCGCAGTTTCCCTCCACTTATCTGAAACAGATTGAGTTTCATTCCACTCGCATAGACTTGGGAAACGGTTCCATTTTCCTACTAGGAGACACTAGAGGTGCTTTCCTTCTATCCGGAAAACGCGGTCGACAATCACCGGCACACACTTTCGCGCTCTAGCGCGCAGGCAGTAATAGGCAGAACCGCGCGCGTGTGACGCCGTCCCTGTTGGCAGCAGTCGGACCACCGCCCATTGGCCGGCCTGAAGCCCGCAGGTATCGATCGATAGGTCGTGGCAGCTTGTCGTACCACTGCCGAAGAGGTGAAATCGGGCGAAAATTCGGAACAGCCGCTGCCAGTGACTACCGCATTCGACTCTGTCGATATCGATCGGTTAGTTATCATTTAAGAAATACTAGTTTTTTTCCATTTTGAAAAGCGAGCATCAAAAAGGACGAAATTGCAATAAAGATGGACGAATGAATATTTGGACTGTGAAATGCTTCAGTGCGATGAGCTCTTCATCGCTGCATTTTCGCTCACTCGAAGCAGAAGAAATCGTCGGTGACGAGGCAGTCGATGAAGCTGCTCCGACGTTTAACGAAGAGGTAAGTTTCCAACTTCACAGACTGACCGTGTGATTTTGGATTTCGAAGTCTCCGAGTCGAGGCTCTGGAATTATCCAGCAACCTTTCGGGATGCAACCTTCTTGTCGAGCCCTGTGCTTGGTCAGGGTAACGTTCCCATTGCCATCAATGACGGCAATCAAGGAGAACCTCTGCACAGTGAACTGCTGGCAACACGTATTTACGAGATGTAGTTACTTCCATTCTGAAAATTTCCAAGGCCCATACTCTGCGGTGTTATGCCTCGCTGAGTCCAGCGATTGATAGAAAAAGCGCGTCGATTCGGTATTATGTAGCATTCTCCGATCGAGTGCTCAGGAAGCTTCTGAAAGTGGCAATATTTCAGCACACCAACCAACTATACCACAGCGCATCATTCCTAGCCGGGTGGTCGAAGGGTCAATATTTATCCATTTATTCATTCATCGATGTAGAGAAAAGCCCACGCTGTAAAAAAAGACACTACGAAAACAAATTTCAGACAACATAACCATAACCAAGGAACTGAGACACTGAAAAGATAAATAAGTGTGTACAGAGTTTTTCTTTAATAATAAAATAATATGAAATAAAACCAAGTTTAAAATCTCAGGATAAATCCGCAAAGGAACTTTTATCGCACGAAGTCCTGCCGGAGGTTCTCCATAATGATTTTACTGAGCAATGGAACTACTCTTGAGTAAAGAATTTAGCCCTAGCCTATTTCCTATTTCTAGGTGACGCAGCACTGATTTTAGTACTGGAATCGCTAGTCCTGGGATGAGCACTCGAGGAGAGGCTGTTTGAAGAGGCTAAAGCTTTGCCAGTAAGAATTCCGAAGTTGGTTGTCATGTAGTTCCGTTTTCTTCTATTAGGTTGTTCCATAAATCCCCGCCGTTTTTTTTTTCATTACAGATTTCGCCGGCGGTCTCTTCCATACCGCTATGCAGCTTTCGAAGAGAATGATTTGCTCTATCAGACCATATATTGCGTTTCTTTTCTCATCCTGAATTTTGTCAATTTTTAGGTCGTTAAAGTGAATTAGGTTTGGAATTTTTTGCGCAGTTTTTATAGCATTTGGAAGGCAATGTTCTGTACTACAAGAATATCCGTTGGTCCTATTTGCCTCACTTGTCCTTTATTGATTTTCAGGCCATCAAATTGGGACGTTCGAAGTTCCAAGGAGAAGACTTATTTTTACCGACAGCTTCTGCACTGTGGTAGGACTTTTTTGCTTGGTGTTACATGTGGGTCGAAAGAGAATGCCTTGCTCTATAAGAATTTGTGTCGCGTTTATTGGCTCATGCTGACTTCTGTCGAATATCAACAAAATTCCAAAAAGAGAAAAATCGTCTTCACCAACAACTCCTTCTCTTTGTTCAGTTGCTGATATTCGACAGAAATCAGCATGAGCCAATAAAAGCGACACAAATTCTTATTGAGCAAGACATTCTCTTTCGACCGACATATAACACCGAGCAAAAAAGTCCAGCCACAGAACCGAGCTGTCGGTAGAAATTACTCGCGCCTAAAGCTACATGGTAGTGACGAGTTTTCCGGGCGGGGATGGACGAGTTTTCGCGCAGTATAAACGCGATCGTCGCGGGACCGACTGGCGGCTGCGAAGCGGTCGCAGCTGACCACGGCGTCGTCGGGCTGAAATGTTCCGTGACTCGATCAAGGGTGGGAATACAATGCAATGATTACACACATATAAAATCTTCCATCCCGCGAGGTAACACCAAGTGTAGCTTGGAACCAAGTTGTGGGGCAGCCTCAGGCAATCGAGATTTCTGCTTTAAAAATAGTTCGGGCGCTATGGTAGTTAGGGGAGGGATCACCATAGCATACCGTGGGGTGCAGAATGGCGAGTAGCTACATACAGAGAATGTAAATGCAGTCTTAACTCCTATTTCCAATTACAGGCCCGTATTTTGTCTGCTTCCGTAATGAGCGAGGGAGGGAACTTCAGGTGTAGGCAATTTTAACATGGGTGCGTCACTCCAGTCACATCTTGGAGTCCCTTCCCCTGCTCAAATCTAGAGCATAGAACAGAGCGGCGCAAATAGGGCCCGGGGGGTCACCTTATAAAAAGTGTCACCAGCACCAAGAAAACGAGACAAGGCACAGTGATAGTAAGGAAAACAAACAAATAATGCTGTAGCTGTGATCTGTGCTCTCCTCCTCTGACGCGGACCCATAGCGGCATAGTTCGTTATAGCAGACTAAGAAAGTCGTTCAAACATCCCAACAGTGCAGACGTTTGCAAATATTTTTAGGGAATTGAAGGTTTTCTGTTCCTTCCAGCTCCACATGCTCGTATTGTAGTTATGCTCATTCCTAGCATTCGTCTCCTTTTCAATGCAACTTCCATAGATTCCTGCTGAGTACAGAAGCCTACTCATAAGAATTGCGCGTAAGTGATACCAAATTGCACCCACTAGCGAAATGAAGGTTGGCAAACGTCCGTTGGTTTCTTGATGATTGATTGGAGCACTTGGGTCCCGCAACGATCGCCTTTATACTGTGCGAAAACTCGTCCATCCCCGCCCGGAAAAGTCGGACGTCCCAATTTGATGACCTAAAAATCAATAAAGAACAAATGAGCAAACAGGGCCAATACGTATTCCTGTAGTACAAAACATTATCTTCCAAATGCTGTGAAAAACTGCACAAAAAATTCCAAACCTGATCGGAGAGAACAACTGCGCAGATGGCACTTTCTCACTTTTCATTTTAACGACCTAAAAATTGACAAAATTCAAGATGAAAAACAAATGCAATATATATGTTCTGATAGAGCAAATCATTCTCTTCCGAAAGCTGTATAGTGCTATGAAAAAGATTGCCGGCGAAATCCGCAATGAATTGTTGAAAAAAAAAACGACGGGGACTTATGGGACAACCTAATAGAAAGTAAACTAACTGGGCCATGTTGTATGTGTATATCGTCAACGCAGCACGCCACCACTAAAAACGAATGGAAGAGGAGTACAAACCAACAAGATGAAACTGAGTCAGACAGATCTATTCTTTATGCTCCTTTGTCTATTATGTTCTGTCTTCTTTCCTTTCCTATTTTCTTCTTTTGTACTTCAAGCGTGCTGTGTTGACAGCACACAGTGATTGCAGTGAGACTCACTGGTCATAAGTGACCTATGCAGTGCGATGACAGCCAGGTGTCTTTGTGACAATAATTGGCAGTAATTTCGCATACGATGCGTCGGTACCGAGTGGCATAGTTTGCAGGAATCACAAAGGCGGAGTTTTTCAGTCGAATGCAGACAACTTCAACTTATCAGACAGTGGCTTCGAGTTTGTTGCGTGGAATAACGAGCCCCTTGTCAACAGTCCAACGCAGATAGCATTTGTTGAAGAAATCGTGGTGGACGACCATCATATACCATCCACTGATCAGGTAATTTTTCAAATATTCTAAAGGTTTGGAATGCCCACAAATCCCGAACATTCGAAAACGAATAGCTTCGAAAAAATGCGATTTTTCTGAATATTCGATTTCGAATGCATTCGAGAAACATGATTTTTGAATATACAAATTCGAAAGGAAATCATTCAAATAGCTCACTCTGGCCCAACTGTACCACATACCGTAATTCCTTGACATCGCTACGCGGTATAAGCAGTGTATATTTCCGATGGAGCACAGGTATCCTGTCATGGCACTTCGACACGTTTGATCTATTTAGATCAATGAAACTGCAGAACCCGTCGTGACATCATCTGGCGATGAAAAGATAGTCGCGGGGAATGATGAGTTTCCAGCCACCAATCCATCAGATCCGGCAGATGATGAAGAAGTGGTGGTTTTGTATCAGGGACGATCCACTACACAGGTACGCTTTCCACAACGATTTAATTATCGCATGCTGGTCATTTATTCTGAACGCATTCCTACCCAGGGGGAGGGGAAAGAGGGGTGGTCAAATGCCATAATTCCCCGGCATCTTTACACGTTATAAACTGCATATTTTCCATATCCTGTCATGTTGTCATGATCTGTTCAGTTGTGTAAAACGGCAAAACGCAATGTTCCATCAAATGATGACATCGAGGTAATCGTGTTGGATGACGAGCCTACTGGCACCAATCCGTCGGTAATATGAGGCTTTAGCATTTGCATATTTGTATTATAATGACGGTGAAATAGTTGGCTCATTTAGGTCTACGAAACCGCAAGACTCAATGTGCCATTTCGTGTGGATAACGAGGTTATCGTTGTGAATGACGAGCCCAACGGTACCAACTCATCCGAGGTATAGGACTTTCATTTTAGTTATAACTTCGCTTCTATGAAGGTATCTTCTCCTTAGTCATCGGGATGCGCTGCTTCACGAATATCGATCCTTAGTCATCGGGATGCGCTGCTTCACGAATACCGATCGTCAGCGGCGCGTAATCGATATCGGTAGCTTTGCGCGAAACGTTGGGTCGCTTTATAAAACTGCCCCATCTATTGGTGCGTGCAAAACAACTAAACCTTCACCAAAACACACTTTTGAAGTCTTCTGACAACACCCAGCACTGCTTTTCAAAAACATGAATATTGGTTTAAACTTTGGCCCAAATCTGAGCGTGAATGGCTCCAAGTTCAGCTGCAAGAATAGATTTGTCAAAAATCCAGCCGCTACCCGTAGTTCATACCAGGAGCATGAGCAATTACGATTTACGGCGATTTTTGACATTTTGGGCCGTAAATCGTAATCTTTCGTAAATGTGATATTTGATCCTCAACAGTATGCTGTCAAGCATCTTGAATTACAACCAAGGATCCATTTTTAAGAACTGTATGTCGTAGTGGGGAGCAAGTAGCATACAGAGTGCTATGAAATCAAAGCTTTTGACATATTTCCAGAAAATGTCGGAGCCGTTTTGGTCCTTTTCAGTGTTCTTTGTTAGTGATCTGATTGAAGATGTCGTATTCACCCTACGTATTTCGTTTAAAACGTTGTGCCTTGGCGGAATGCAAACGGTCGGGTGAAAATTATCGGAGGGTAACCCAACCGAGTCCCGACAAATAGAAGTGCAACTTTTGAAGTTTTAGAGAGGCAAACAATGCAAATCCTGCGCACTACGTAATTGTCAGATATTGCTAAACGACGCTCCTTCGCTTCAGAATCTGTGAAGGACCTTTATCGCTGAGAAATGATTTTGCAAGATGCTCTCTATTATTAGGAGAAGTTCTGAAATCAGCACATCGCTTGCGGTTATTGCTACGTGTCCTTTACCTAGTCAGTAAACGTTCAATTAGGTTCCTGTGATCGTTTGTATGCAATCTCCCCTTAGTAAATTTCAAAGGCACTTTTCAATTTACATCAGTGAGCAAGCCGCCTTCCCAGCTCGATTTGTGCTTTATTTTTTGTACTTTAAATCAAGTCAAACGCTTTACAAGCGTTTGGAAGTCTATGGAATCTACACGTTCGAATAATGTCACACAACATACCTCCTCTAAAAAAGTATCTTACGGACTATATGATGTTACAGGATGTTTTGTTGCGATCAAAACTCTTGCGCCAGGCGGGACTCGAACCCGCATCTTCTGCTTTCCGGGCAGCGATGTTCGCCTTACACCACCGGCGCTGTTTGACCGCATGTAACATCCGCGATATCCTCGAGGCCTGTCAGCACCCACCCGTGATACGGGATGGGCCGGTCGCTGATATCAGCATGGAGCCGGTTAAGCTGGAGACCTTACTAGTAACAACGTTCTAACACATTTGTTCATATAGCCTCTCTACCAGCCGCTCCAGGCTTAAGCAAATGTGTTAGAACGTTATCTTACGGACATTTTATTTTTTTTGTATAATCTGCTGCAGAAACATTATTAAGCTTGTTTCAAAATGCGAAAAAGACGACATTTTCTGCTCTGTCAGATGAAAGGATTACGCCATGCGCTCGCTGATTCCACGATGTTTGCCTGATCACTAATGCAGTCGCTGTTTAGTCCTGTTGGTCTGTTGTCGAAATAATCTTTTTGCTTTCTGTTCTGATTTGATAGTTATTGTTGCGATTGTTTCGGCGTAGATTTAAACGAAAGCTAAACGCTAACTAAAAGCATAGGACCTTTATGGTTATGCTTTTGTTTGGGCAACATTAATCATCCATTTGTCTAGTTTTCCTTAAAACGACGTTTAGTTTGGTTTAAATGCTGCTCACTTGATCCTTAAGATGTCCAGTAGTTAAAAAATTCTTCACATTAAGTTGAAGATAGCGTTAGAAATTTAATAAATGTCACATCATTTTTAATAACCATTACTGGGATAAACCTGTATAAAATTAGTCGTTGAACTAATGTCACGGAGCTGCTACGATTCACGCTTTACGATTTACGAAGCTTCGCCTTTCATTTGCGCACACCGTTGATCTATACTCATAGAGCTGGCAACTCTGTAAGCCCTTTCCCATTCTGTTTAGGTCTATGAACTCCACCAACTCAATGTTGTGGTATCAAATACACCAAGTGCGACGGAAAATGTGATCTACCAGAAGACGTACGGCGTCGGTTTTGTCAAGGTCCGAATTTTTCTTCGCATTTTAGTTCTTCACAGTTTTCACAGTTTATTATATAGGGCCAAGGAACCAATCACTAATTCTAGGACCTCCAGTTGTCTCACTCCATTCAACGTCCACGAATGTACGGAGATCCTCCTGTGAATGAGAACTCATCTGGCACCGCCGCAAAAGAGGTGAGTGAAAATGTTGCTGTAGATGAAGTTTTCGGCAACATTCTTAGTCTATTATCCATCGGGGATGAGGTAATTCTTCAAGAAACATTGCTACGTAGTCATGCTTTTAGTACACTTTCACTTGTACGAGAACCTGTCATCTTTAAACAAAATTGTACGAACCAATCATTGATTTCAAATGAGGTCCTTGTGTAAACGTAGATGGCTCCAACTTCAACCGTCAGTGTAGCTCTCTCAAGGACTTAGATGCTATCCGTAGTTGATAACTGGAGTACGCCTACAGGTTGTGCTGACGTGATATGACCGCTTTTACGTCCATATTCATAAATGCTGTCAACCATGCAAACCCTGCCCCATTCTGTTTAGGTACATGGACTCCCACAACGCTATGTGGTATCGAACAGACCAAGTGTGGCGAAAAACGTAACCTACCAGAAGACGTACGGCCTCGGTCATGGCAAGGTCCAATTTTGTTCTCGAATTTTAATTCATCACAGTTTTCACAGTTTGCTCTATAGGATCAAGGAACTAGCCATTTATTCTAGGCTCCTCAGTTATCTCGCTCTCTTCAACGTCTTCCAGTGGATAGAAATGTTCTTGTAAATGAGAACTCTTCTGGCACCGCCGCAAAGGGGGTGAGTGGAAATGTTGCTGCAGACGAAGTTTTCGGTAATATTCTTAGTCCGTTGGCTATCGGAGATGAGGTAATTCTTTAAGAAATATTGCTACGTAATCATGCTTTTAGTACACTTTCACATGTATGAGAAGCTGCCATCTTTTAAAAAAAATGCACGAACCGATCATTGATTTCAACTGATGTCCTTATGTAAACGTAGATGGCTTCAACTTCAACCATCAGTTCAGCTTTTTCAAGGACTTAGATGCTATCCATAGTTGATAACTGGACTACGCCAACAGATTGTGATGACTGTGACACGGCCGCTTTTACGTCCATACTCATAAATGTTGCCAACTCTGCAAACCCTGTCCCATTCTGTTTAGGTACCTGGACTCCCACGACGCTATGTGGTATCGAACAGACCAAGTGTGGCGAAAAACGTAACCTACCAGAAGACGTACGGCCTCGGTCATGGCAAGGTCCAATTTTGTTCTCGAATTTTAATTCATCACAGTTTTCACAGTTTGCTCTATAGGATCAAGGAACTAGCCATCAATTCTAGGCTCCTCAGTTATCTCGCTCTCTTCAACGTCTTCCAGTGGATGGAAATGTTCTTGTAAATGAGAACTCTTCTGGCACCGCCGCAAAGGGGGTGAGTGGAAATGTTGCTGCAGATGAAGTTTTCAGTAACATTCTTGGTCTGTTGGCTATCGGAGATGAGGTAATTCTTTAAGAAACATTGCTACGTGATCATGCTTTTAGTACGCTTTCACTTGTTTGAGAACCTGCCACCTTTAAAAAAATGCACGAACCGATCATTGATTTCAACTGATGTCCTTATGTAAACGTAGATGACTTCAACTTCAACCATCAGTTCAGCTTTTTCAAGGACTTACCAGGAAAGTATCTCAACGATAGGTCGGAACGGGTCAAGTGTTGTATATGGGCAGAATCGTCTCTCTGTGGGAAACAACAAAATCCAGGTATCTCGACCCCAGTACAATTCTGCGCAGAGTTAGGGACGACGAAAGTTGGACCGTTGGCGACCTTAGCCCCATGCCTGCACGTGGAGGGCGGGCTCAAATTGGCTGGAAGCAGCGATGACGAGTCAGCGGCGGTGGCGAAGGGGGTAGAAGGACGGCATAATCCCCATGAACGCTGTTTCCAGCCAACTTGAGCACGTACAATGCGTGCAAGCCGAGAACTAACCCCGCCAACGGCCCAACTTCCGTCGTCCCTAACTCTGCGCAGGGTTGTATTGGGGTCGAGATATTTGCATTTTGTTGTTTCCCAGAGAGAGGCTATTTTGCCCATATACAACACTTGGGCCGTTCCGACCTACCGTTGAGATAGTTTTCTGGTTAGATGCTATCCATAGTTGATAACTGGACTACGCCAACAGATTGTGATGACTGTGACACGGCCGCTTTTGCGTCCATACTCATAAATGTGCCAACTCTGCAAAGCCTTTCCCATTCTGTTTAGGTACATGGACTTCAACAACGCTATGTGGTATCGAACAGACCAAGTGTGGCGAAAAACGCCAACCAGAAGACGTACGGCCTCGGTCATGGCAAGGTCCAATTTTGTTCTCGAATTTTAATTCATCACAGTCTTCACAGTTTGCTCTACGGGATCAAGGAATTAGCCATTAATCTAGGCTCTTCAGTTATCTCGCTCTCTTCAACGTCTTCCAGTGGATGGAAATGTTCTTGTAAATAAGAACTCTTCTGGCACCGCCGCAAAGGGGGTGAGTGGAAATGTTGCTGAAGATGAAGCTTTCGGTAACATTCTTGGCCTCTTCGTACGAGAACCAGTCATCTTTTTAAAAAAAAATTGCACGAACGGATCATTGATTTCAACTGTGGTCCATATGTAAACGTAGATGGCTTTAATTTCAACCATCAGTATAGCTTTTTCAAGGACTTAGCTGTGCTTGTTTGTGAACAGATTGTGCTGACTGTGACACGGCCGCTTTTACGTTCATACTCATAAATGCTGGAAATTCTGCAAGCCCTATCGCATTCTGTTTAGGTATATGAAGTCCCCAAACTCAATGTGCTATCAAACACACCGATTGCGAAGGAAAACCTGATCTACCAGAAGACGTACGGCCTCGGTCTTGTCGAGGTCCGAATTTTTCTTCACATTTTAGTTCTTCACAGTTTTCACAGTTTGTTCTATAGGAACAAGGAACCAGCCATTCATTCAAGGCCTCTCAGTTATCTCGCTCTATTCAACGTCTTCCAGTGGTTGGAATTTTATTTATTTATTTATTTATTTATTTCTACGTGCATATAAGACACACGTCAGAGAATATACGAACAAACACAAGGAGAACTTAAAAAGAAACCAACATACCAAACAACAAGCAACTCTAACACACCTTAGCTAAAACTAGTACTTCAGCAGATTACGTTTTGCCATACTCCTGAACGCAACAAATGACTGCGAGGAGGCAGGTACTCCAATCTTAAGCTTACAAAAGGCTGCTGGCGCTCTACACGCGAAGAACAATGCACGAAGGTTAGACCTGGGCCTCGCAAGGATAGCTTAATTGCGCCACCACGAGTTACGGATGGGAACACGGAAAAGGATTTCGAGATACTACTCTTTATGCTTCCATTCAGCAATTTGAAGACGATACAAGCATCTCGAAGCTTGCGACGTGATTCCAGAGTATGTAGTCCTAAGTAGCTATTCCTTATACTAGCCCGAGGGATTCTGGAGTGTAAAAAACCACCTGCTCTAATCACCACTCTTCTAGTAAACTTTCTTTGGATCGCTTCGAGCATCATAACATTTTTCTTTTTACCAGGAGAAAAGACTGCAGATCCAAATTCAAGAATTGGCCTGACATACACCTTATATGCCATCGTCATCACTTTTGTATCCTTAGTTGACAATCCTTTGAAAATTTGAAACAGTTTCATTAATCCTTTCCTATAGATCAATCGTACATGTTCTGAAAAGTCAAGCTTATAATCATAAACAAAACCCAGGTCCTTAACAGACTTTACTCTGGAAATAAGGTGCCCTTCAATTAGATAGTCCCCAGCCGCTTCCGACGTACCTAGCCTCATATACTACAACGTTTTTTCAGGAGCTAGCGGGAGCCGCCAAGTACGGGACCACAGTTCCATAAAATCAATACCTTTCTGAAGTATGCACCAGCCATTCAGGTTGTTCACCTCCCGATAAATTTTAATGTCGTCCGCAAACTGCTTAACCACTACCCCGATGTCCTCCAATTGTTCGGCAATATCTGAGGTGTAAACAGCAAACAATAGTGGCGACAAGACTCCCCCTTGAGGAACCCCACTTTTAGCATGTCTAATAGTGGAGAAGGACGTACCCACTCTTACTTGGAATGTCCTATTGGTCAGAAACTCATTTATCCAATTACAGATAACCGGGTGCACCTTTTGCTGTTTTAATTTATATACCAGCTTCAAATAACTTATCCGGTCAAACGCTTTTGAAAAATCCAAGTATATTATGTCGCACCCTCTTTTCAAATCAAGACAAGCTGTCCAATCATCTAGACATTCAAGCATATTTGTCTCAACTGATTTTCCAGGCACGAACCCATGCTGACAATCAGGAATTACTCCATTTCGGGACAAGTAGTCAAATAGATGAGATTTAATTACTTTTTCAAAAATACGGCATGGAAAGGACGTGATGCTGATCGGTCTGTAATTACTAGCATCACTCGCTGGGCTCTTCTTTAAAATAGGAGTTACATACGAGTGCTTCCAACGCTGCGGTACCTCACCACTCATTAGTGATTGGTTGAAAATGTACGCTAGTGGACCAGCCACCACATGAGCAGTGTTTTTAAAAAATGAATTAGGAATCCCATCTGGAGTAAGAGAAGATGAATCTGAACAGTTGCAAATGACTTCATAAAGCTGTTTCGCATTAAACCACGGAAATGAGAGCATAGGCTCACAAACATCCGGATTATAGTTAGACAGTTCAAAGTCGTCCTCCTGATAAACTTCACAGAATTTGTCAGCCAGTACTTCCGCCTTGTCCTTATCCGTGCTCGCTATCCAACCATCTTTACACAGACAACCCACCGAACCATTTACTCTCAGCCTCTTACTCAAATATTTATAGAACTTATTCCTCCGGCCCGATTCCAGCAACCTCCTTTCCGTATTACTGTTATACTTTAACAGGGCTTTCCGAAATTTCTTATTATAACCATCAAATTTTGCCCAATCCTCGGCTCTACGGTTCTTATTGGCTACTCTAAACAAATAATCCCTATGATCAAGCATGCTCTGCAAATATGGAGGCAAAACAGAATGTCTAGCCTCTACACGCCCCCAAGGAACAAAGCTATCCACCACAAAACAGAGAACCTTAATAAAGAATTCATATTTTTCAATTGATCTTGTAAATGAGAATTCTTTTGGCACGGCCGCAAAGAAGGTGTGTGGAAATGTTGCTGCAGATGAGATTTTCGGTAACATTCTTGGTCTGTTGGCTATCGGAGATGAGGTAATTCTTTAAGAAACATTGCTACGTAATCATGTATTTATTGCTCATTCACTTTTACGAGAACCTGTTATCTTTTAAAAAACTGCGGGAACCTCGCATTCGCTGATCTTAGCGGCTGACTAAGCCTTCGAGAGGGCGACATCTCAGATTGTGATTATTCAGCAGGCGATAATCTCTGGCAGAAGTGCGACCAAAGGAGAAGAAAAGAGAGGAAATACAGGAAAAGAAAAAAGAAGGGAAGTAAGAACAAGCAAGTCGAACGATGAACTTGTTACTGATGGCGCTGCCAAGAAATTCGTCGTGGATCTTGTCAATCCATCGGAGGTGCGTCAGTTCGTATTGATTCTAGCCTGCTGAGCTCCTTATATTCTCACAAGGAGAGCCTCCACACTGGCGGTGAGCTTTTGCGATGCAATTTTTTATGGATGTACCAGGCTGTCCAATAATTCTTGTCCGAAAATTTCACCATTTTTAATTTTTTTTCAACTTTAGTGAAAAACAAGTCTAATCAACAATATGATCACCACAGTTATCTACTACAGTGGCCCATCGATTGGGTACGTCGCCGATGCCCTTCGCCCAGAATTCCGGGGGCTGCGACTCGAAGAAGTCCGCGATGTCGGATTTGAGGTTGTCGGTGAATTTTCTCCAGCCAAATGGTGCTTCAGCGGGCGGGACAAGTGGTAGTCGGAGGGGGCGAGGTCCGGGGAATACGGCGGATGGGCAACCGTCTCCCAGCCGAGCGTCGCCAACTTCTGCTGGGTCTCCTTCGCCACGTGGGGGCGCGCGTTGTCGTGCAGCAGGTGGACCGAGGCCCGTCGGGGACGCTTTTCTCGGATGGCGGCGGCTAGTTTCTCGAGCTGATCGGTGAAGATGGAGGCGGTGACCGTCCTGCCTTGCGGGAGCAGCTCGAAGTACAGCACTTCGTCATCATCCACCGTAGAAGGCCTCCCGCTGTGCTCCCTGTCCTCGAGGCTCATGTCGTCGCTCTCGAAACGATTGAACCAGCGCCTGACTGTGCGTTGGGACACTGCATCCTCCTTGCACGCTCTGCAGATGTTGCCGACCGCGGTGCCCGTGTCGTTGCCCAGCCGCCACTCGTAGTACACGAACATACGAATTCGACCTTGGTCCATTTTAGCTTGTACTGGTAGCTAGACGCGGTGACTGCGCCTTATATACCCCTAGCGTGGAACTCTGGAGAACCTTCTGGAAGGTTTTTTCACTTGCCTGATATTAAAACACTTCTAATGAAAATTATAGAATTTTGAAAATTTTCGGACAGGAATTATTGGACAGCCTGGTATGGTCCCGTGTGGGGAGTTCAAAACCATAGTTGCCTTTTCGGAATGCTCTTCTGTGGTCGAAAAAAAAACGTGTGGACGCGTGAGCGCGAAGTTCATGACGCACTGCTGCTCCCACCCAGCACAGTGTGGTCGGTTGACGTTGTGGTAGTGTTGTGACATCACAGTCGTGGTCGTGGGTTCGATTCCAGTTTGCTGGCGTTTTTGCATTTTGCGATCTACTGTCAGTGGGACCCTTTATCCGCATTTCCAACACATTTTTGCACACAAACACGGCAACAAATGTCATTTAACGTTCATCAAGCTCTTTGAAAGTAGAAAGGTGAAAATTTTTGACTTCCAGGTTAGGCAAGTAAAAAACTGATGCCAGATTCGTGATCAGCACCCCAAATAACCCCCACGCACAAAGTTTGGGCGAAATTGGTGCATCTGACCTCGCCACCCTCACTTACTCACACCTTCTCTAACCTGTCTTAAGAAAACGGGGACTCCAGAAGCCGATGTCAAATTCCTGATCAGCACTCCAAGTAATAACCGTAACCGAAGTATAAATAGCTTTTTTTTCGACCTCGCTAGTACAGTGCATGGGCCCGTTTTGATTTTCGAACAGTCAAGCTGTTTCAAGATGAGGTGTTGTAGATAGAAAATTCTATTACATTCTTTACATGATGGAGTCAAAAACGTAGTAATCAACTGTTACGAATGATGTACCAACCTTCTTCAACAGTGATGGAGATTGCAAAAAAGCATGCAAGCGAAAGACACTGCTCACAAACTGAACATCTACGCTTCTATCTACCACCCGAACAAAAAAGGCCGTAGTAGCACCGATATTTCTTTTCTGTGTAACTCCACCGCTTAACGTATTCAGTTGGTTTCCACCTCGAATGGCTTCACACCTCAATGACCGCCCTTTTTTGACCGAGGTGCAAAGCCCGCTCTAGGCCCAGGCTCGAGTGAGGTTAGTGAGGTCGGATGCACCAATTTCGTCCAAACTTTGTGCATGGAGTTATGTGGGGTGCTGATTACTAGTCCGGCTTCAGTTTTCGACTTGCTTTACCTGGAAATTGAAAATTCTCACCTTTCCACTTTCAGAGAGCTCGATGAACGTAAACGACTTTTGTTGCCATGTTTTTGTTCAAAAATTTGTTGGAAGTGCGGATAAAGGGACCCACTGACGATAAATCGCAAAATACAAAAACACCAGAATAGGCGAGAATCGAACCGACGACCATGCCCCTGTGAAGCTACAACACTACCACTACGCCAACCGATAAAATGGGGGTTAGGTGGCAGCAGGGTGTCATTAACTTCGCACTCATGTGTACACACGCTTTTTTTCGACCACAGAAGAACATTCCGAAAAAAGTAACTATCGTTTTGGACTCCACACACGGGACCCTACATTCTGTGAAAATTGCATCGCAAAAGCTAACCGCCAGTTTGGGGGCTCTCCTTGTCAGATCTCATTATTCTCTGTATGCACTGACGAAAACGAAAATGTCAAGAATTCCGTGACCACTTTAGCAGCAAACGCTTTCCCACTCCAATGGCAGAAGGTAGGCCTGAAACGTCTTTTTCGACGCTTTTCACGGGACTATGCTTGCTGGGCGATTTTCTACCAGCATTCATATAGCTTCCACGCTTTTTGTTCACTGACAGAAACCTGGGGATATATGGAATCTCTGGAACGGCTTCTAGTAGCAGGAGGCTGCACGCATGAATTTGAAAGCGCAAAGGCAAAAGTTGTAGTCTTCGCAGCCTATGGTGAGAATACTTCACGCTCTAGTCTCCATGTCCGACGTTCATAAAACCTGGGCATTTTATAACAATATATTTGATCCTTCTGTGCCACGCAGGTTTGTTATGGTGGTATAACTTCACGCTCTGTCAACTGAATATTTTGCAAAGTAGCTTACACGTGTTAATGCACTAGTTCATCAAGTAACGAACTTGTGCATCAACACGTGTAAGCTAGATTGACCACATCCAGGATATCTTCCCTTGTCACTCACTACATATGGTCTCTATGCCCCTTCTGCCTTCTATTCTGCCTGTGCAGAACAGAGCAGAGAAATCGGTTTCTTTACTTTACTTTAATCTGGACGTAGCCCGAAGACTACGTATAAAACAACAAACAAACACAAAGATCAGCATAGTAGAACCGTATAGTAGAACAGTAGAAGTAGGAAGTCCTCTTTGAACGCCTTATTTAAGAGCACAGCAACCCTATTAGAAAAAAATTGTGCACTGACCTGTTTCCTACAGGACGGAACCTTGACTTTCTTCGTACCACCTCTAGTAAAGGAATCAACAACTGTGAAAAAATTGGTGGAGCTAACAGAAGCTCTACCGGTAAGAATTTTGAATGCCATAACGAGATCATTTCGTTTTCTTTTGAGTGCAAACTGCGTAAGCCATACAACCGACGTCTTATAACTCCGTTTGGAATGAACTCAGCTCACCAGGAGACTATCTCAACGGTAGATCGGAACGGCCCAAGTGTTGTATATGAGCAGAATCGCCTCTCTCTAGGAAACAACAAAATGTAAATAATTCGACCCAATACAACTCTGCGCAGAGTTAGGGACGACGGAAGCTGAGCCGTTGGTGGCGTCAACCGTGGCGCCTGCGCGCGAAAGGCGGGCTTATGTTGGCTGGAAACAGCGATGACGAGCGAGCGGCGGTGGCGCAGAGGGTAGAGGTCGCCCCCCCCCCCCCCCCATGATCGCTGTTTCCCGCCATCTTGACCCTGTCCTACGCGTGCAGGCCGAGGACTTACGCCGCCAACGGCCCAACTTGCGTCGTCCCTAACTCTGCACAGAGATGTATTGGGGTCGAGATATTTACATTTGGTTGTTTCCCAGAAAGAGGCGATTCTGCCCATTTTCAACACTGGGGCCGTTCCGACTTACCGTTGAGATAGTTTCCTAGTCAGCCCAGAACGCCACATAGTCAGTTTACGCGTGAAGTTGTCTTGGGCACTTTCGAGGAGACCAGTGCCCTTCTTCCTATATGGAAAGAAGACAGTCGTACCAGCTGCCAATATAGGCCCTACATACGTTTTGTAAGTTTTGAGAAGTACCATGGAATCGCGTGTATGTAGAGCTCTAAACAGATTAAAAATACGACTGAATGCGCAGGCAATTAGGGACATATAGTGACTGTAGGAGAGCTTGTCATCATACTTTAAACCCAAATCCTTGACTCGATTAACGAAGTCAAGCTTATCTGACCCAACTACATAATCTGTGGAAGTATCCTTAGATCCAATACTCAGAACCATTATCATTTAGGCGACAAAGGCAAATCCCATTATTTGGACCATCTGCAAACTCGATCAATTGCGTTCTGAAGAGATAAGCAATCCGCTCGCTGAGCTGTCAATAGTTTTGTAGACTTTGATATCATCTCCATACATAACACAGGATACATCAGTTGGAGATAATAGATCAGGTACATCACATGTGTAAATCAGAAACAAGAGCGGGGAGACAACCCCTCCTTGGGGGACCCCACTCGTGAAAGGATAAACCGAGGAAAAATCACAACCAATACGAACCCAAAAGGTGCGGTTCTGAAGAAAATTCCTAATCCATTCAACAGCACGAGGATGTACACCAAGAGCTTGTGAATTAATTTGTGCAAATTTTTTTCTGTGGCTAACCCATAGATTCTGCGCAGTCTCATCTCAGTCTGGCGTGCACGAGCCCACCTGTTTGTCTTTACTCCTATCTGAGGACCCGTACAGATGGCAGTATTTCTTTATTTTCAGGTCCCTCTCTCGGCTAACCACCCCAACACCGGCGGAAGTCCGTCGACGTTTGTGGATCTAGCATCTGAGTCCAGTGGCACATTTGACAACGATGTACGTATCGGGCTGAAAATCGATAAAATTTTTTGGTCTCTCTGAAGTCCTTTAGAGACAACCTTCTTCTATTTCAGGCCCAATTTCCTGATGATATCATCCTCCAAGCTTTAAAGATTTCTGGAATTGTGGACGAGACATCATCTGACTCCGGCGATACACTTCACAACGCTGTACGTGTCGAACTGTAGCTGAAAAATCATTTTTGGGTTTTCTGGCCTCTATTACAAAGGCAACCTTTCTTCTATTTCAGACTCACCAGGATACTATCTCAACGGTAGGTCGGAACGGCGCAAATGTTGTATATGGGCAGAACCGCCTCTCTCTGGGTAGTAACAAACTGCAGGTGTCTCGACCCCAATACAACTCCGCGCAAAGTTAGGTGCGACGGAACTCGACTGTTGGCGCCCTGTTGATACGCGTGCTCCACAGCTGACGGGCGCGCGCGGGATGAGGGCTGGTATGGCGGATTAGCGCAGTGCACAGGTGGCGTAGTAGGGAAGAGTTCGGGCTCATGAACGGGGGTCGGGGGTTTGGATCCCGCAGACTGTGTTTGTTTTGCACTTTTGCAAAATCCATGTTTATCATATAGGTAATCCACCTAGGGTATTATAGTGTGTTATAAAGGATGTTTACATATAACATATGCTTCAAACTACAGATTAGCTAAAATGTTCACTTCTGTGACACTTATTTTAAGTCTATTTTGTGTGAAGCTGTTATGTAACGATAGATATTTTGTGGCACTAGTAAAAGTTCCGACTCCACCAACAAGACTTCAGTCAAAAAAAAATTTTTTTTTGCTGAAACTGCTTCTGGGGGGTTATTTGGGGTGCTGATCACGAATCTGACATCCGTTTTTCACGATTCTTTCTCTACCTGCCGTCACCGGCAGAAACTTTAGGAATGTAATCCTTTGCCTTTATCCAGCCGAATCGTGAAGAATGGATATCAGATTCGTGATCAGCACCCCAAATAAACCCTAGACGAAGTTTCAGCGAAATCGGTAACCCCGTCTGGACCACCCTTGCTAACGGTATGGGTGGCCTCCGACGGAATCGTGAAGAATGGATATCAGATTCGTTATCACCACCCCAAATAACCCCCTAAGCGAAGTCTCAGCGAAATCGGTGACCCTGCCTGGACCACCATTGTTAACGGTGATATATGTATATGTAAACATGCTCTATAACACACTATAATACCCTAGGTGGATTACCTATATGATAAACATGGATTTTGCAAAAGTGCAAAACAAACACAGTCTGCGGGATCTAAACCCCCGACCCCTCGTTCATGAGCCCGAACTCTTCCCTACTGCGCCACCTGTGCACTGCGCCAGCCCGCGATACCAGCCCTCATCCCGCGCGCGCCCGTCAGCTGTGGAGCACGTGTATCAACAGGGCGCCAACAGGCGACTTCCGTCGCCCCTAACTTTGCGCAGAGTTGTATTGGGGTCGAGATACCTGCAGTTTGTTACTTCCCAGGGAGAGGCGGTTCTGCCCATATACAACATTTGCGCCGTTCCGACCTACCGTTGAGATAGTATCCTGGTCAGTTCGCTGGTAGTACCGCCGACTATGGTTTAAGGGCGGCGGATATGGCACACCCTACCGTCTCAGTTTACAGCAATGTAGGTATTGAATTGATAATGGGGAACCAAATATATTTGTGGGCATTTGCCTCCAATGGTGAGATAGGCGTACAGCCGTCTGTTCTTCCAGAGCTCAACTAATTGCTCCACCTCCGATAGTAACCTCGCATCCGATGAGGCAGCATCAGTTAATAAACTCGCCTACTTGAAGGCTATATAACCGTGTCCCTTTTGATCTATTACTAAATACTTGTTGGACATAAAAAGAGCACTTCCATCTACAGCAGAGCTTAGCGTTTCTCAGTCAACGCTACAAAACTGTTATTTGCCTGACTCGAGAAGAAAGTAATCCATAAATGTTCTGGATTTTTCCTAGTCGGAGGAGGGGGGGGGGGGAGTGGCACTGTTAGGAAGGCGATACGAAAACTGACGGCTTTGTCAGTCGCTGGGGCGTTGCTAAGGTGCACAACAGGGGTGCGGGAAAGGTCCGAGCATCGACCGTAATCGCGCTTGGGGGCACGACCAGGACTCAGCAGCAGGGTGTGCGTAATTACGTCATTTTGGGTCGTAAATCGTAATTTTTCGCAAATGTTTTCAATCGACGGGTAAATGACGTCCAAATGACTTGAAGCAGCTCGGGTAAAAGGGATGTGCCCACTCTTCTTCCTCTAATAGCTCATTCATTCTTCGTTTCTGCTTAGTTTTGTTTTAATGTTCTGATGTGGCAGCGTGACAGACGACACCGTGTCGTGTGCAGTTTTTCGAGTTCTACTTAATTTTTCTGAACCTTCTGGCGTCTTTGCAAAATGTGGCCGAGCATTGTTGTGAAAAAAGTAAACATTCTTCCGTCATGGTTATTTCTGCTGTCTGGCATCACACAAATTTTGCAGTTGGACAACGTAGATGTTCGAAGTCACTATCGTCACAGCCGACTCTAAGGAGCTCGTAGTTGAGCCTTCCTTTTGAGTACTACCAACAGCATGTACAGCATTACCTTCTTCTGGTGGAGGTTGGGCTTTGATTACTTCGGAGGTGGTTCTAGTTGAGAAGCCATTGGGTCTTCCGATCATGGTTGTCGTAGACGACCCAGACTCATATCTCGTGATACGTTCCTCGTTCCTTCTTTCGTTCCGTTTCTTAATAGAAGAGAGGAGAAGGAGAGATTGAGCGATGCTCAGTCGCGGCGACCGGTCCGAGTCACGGAGATCGTGGGTCACTCAAGTCGAGACCACCTTTATTATACTCTCTCTAGAATATTCTAGGTATCAAGATCTATTAAATCTTGAAAGATGAATGAAGATTTTGTTGCAGGACTTTTCCGGCAACCTAATATAAAATCTAGGACATTTTGGTGCGTCATAGGATAGAGTTGGGCGGAGTGGCGTTCTGCTCCCCCCCCCTCCATTTGAACAAGGGCGTGGCAAATGTCTGCGTCTCCACTGTCTCGTAACGCCCCGTTTATACTTCGACGCCGAGCGACGCGATGCCACGTACGCCATGGTGGCCAAATTGGTTGAGCGACGCGATCGATCAATTTGGCCACTTTAATGACGTTGCGTCGCTCGGCGTCGGAAGTATAAACGGGGACGTCGCAGACAACAGCGTCGCCGAAATATAACATAGGCCTAAGGCCCCGTTTATACTTCGTCGCATCGCGACGCGATGGCCACGCGATGAGGTCAAATTGATCGATCGCGTCGCACAATCAATATGGCCACTATACGTGGCGCCGCGACGAAGTATAAACGGGGCCTAAGACAACCAGTGGACTCTCGAGCAAGCCCAGTGGTTGGGGGTGGGCGGGCCAGGAGGACGAGGGAATAGAACGCTCGACCCCCATAGGCCTTGTTTAGGCCTTTGTCATACTATCGCTCACCCCGAGCGACGCCTAATGATTTGCACCCATATCGATTCCATCGCGCCGCTCGATCGATATGGGAGCATATCATTAGGCGTCGCTCGGGGTGAGCGATGGTATGACATAGACCTTAGTGTGCACGCGACGCGATGTATGCGTAGTCGCCAAATTGATCGAGCGACGCAATTGATCAATTTGGCCACTACACATGGCATCGCGTCGCGCGTCGCGCGCACACTAAACAAGGCCATAGTGTTGCTCCATGCATTGGCTCAGTAAGCAATGTTTGTTGAACTGCATGCGCAGTTATTGCCTTTTCCGGTTAATGTGCGGTGGACCGATTTTCAATTTTTTGTTCTTTTTTATATCTTTTGACAAATCCTTGATAGGTATCTAAGGAACTGCTAAGGGGTTTGGAATTTAACGGTTATTCGAACCATGAACGCTTTTTTTTTTGAAATACCATGCATAGGTTAGGGTAGATCGAATCAATGACTTTTTCGACTTTCTTAAAACGTGTAAAGTTTGATTTGAGCGGTCATGTATGACCAGAAGCAAAACTAAAACTAAGAAACGAAAAAAGCTTTTCAGGAAAACTGCCCAGCTTGGGTTGAAAATAACACGATAAATAAACAAATAATCGGTCATTCTGTATTAAGATTAGCAGAGAAACCTATAAAAATTCAGTTGTGCTGCAGTATACGGTAGATACCTCTTACGATTTACGGTTTACGATTTAAGACTTACGACAGATTTTTCGTAACTAGGATCTACGATTTACGAAATTTCGAATTTCATTTACGCACTCACCTGCTCAGCAGTACAGGCGCAGAACGTATTCGATAGGTTCCGTGAATGGCTGCCGTGATTACGGCAGGAGCTACAACGTGTTCCCGCATCCCCGTTGCACATTCCCGCACCCCTGCTGTGCCCATTCGCGACATGTAGGAAGAAATATTCTTTCTTAGGTTATACTAGTGTGTCGCATCATCAGTATACTATATCAGTGCATCAAAGCATAGATTCCGTTGAAGTGAAGCTGTAGCGCTATTAGCGTGCTTTAATAAGCATTGATTTGAACTGTGGTCTATATGTAAACGTAGATGGCCTCAACTTCAACCATCAGCATAGCTCAAGGATTTAGCTGCTCTTCGTCGTTGATAACTGGACTACGCAGATTGCGGTGACCGCGATGCGGCCACTTTTACCTCCATACTCATAGATGCTGGAAACTCTACAAACCCTGTTCTGTTTAGGTCTATGAAGTCCCCCAATTCAGCTTGGCATCAAATACACCAAATGTGACGGAAAACATGATCTACCAGAAGACGTACGACCTCGGTCTTGTCGAGGTCCAATTTTTTCTTCGCATTTTAATTCTTGACAGCTTTCACTGATTGTTCTATAGAACCAAGAAACCGGCCATCAATTCCAGGTTCCCCAGTTGTGTTACTCTCTTCCACAGCTTCAGGTGGTTGGAAATGTTCCTGTGAATGATGAGAACTCATCTGGCACCGCCCCAAAGGAGGCGGGCGCAGATGAGGTTTTTCTTGGTCTGTTCGCTATCGCAGATGAGGTAATTCTTTAAGAAATATTAATACGTAATCATTCTTTTAGTGCACTTTCACTTGTACGAGAACCTGTCATCTTTAAAAAAAGCACGAACCTCGTATGGGTGCATCTCAATGGCTTATTGAGCCTTTGAAAGGGTGAAACATCACGTTGTCAGATTACGAGTTATTCAGCAGACGATAAGCTCTGGCCGCAGTGCGAGCAAAGGAGAAAGAAAGAAAGGGAAAACAAGGGAAGTAAGGAAGCGCAAGTCGAGAGATGAACTTGTTGTTGATGGCGCTGTCAAGAAGCTTGTCAATCCGGCGGATGTGCGGGAATTCTTTTTGATTCTAGCTTGCCCAGCTCCTTATGCTGACATCAGGATTCGTTACTTCCATTTCAGATCTCATTGTTCTCCGACGAGAACGAAAATGTCGTTATGAGTTCCGAAACCACTGTGACAACGAAAAAAGCAGGAGACGTCAGCGAGATCCTTGTTTGCAGCGAACCATCAGATGGCATTTCTTCAGAGGCCCAGGTAGGGTGGATGTACGTCTGTTGGCGCTGAACGGGCTTGTGCCTCGCAGCGGTGAGGCACACTAAAACATGCAGGCTGGAGCAGCGACCGTTTCCCTTGTCCATACAGACGATCTCTATACTCTCCTCTGCGTGAGCGGAGCAGAGCGGAGAGAGCGTCTTCCGTGCCTGCCCTTCGAGTGCGTGCATGAGCCCATTCAGTACCTGTTTGCCTTTTTGCCAACTGACGACCTGCACAGACAGCCGTACTGCCTTCTTTCCAGGCACCGCTCTCAGTCCGACACCCCAACAATGGCCGAAGCTCGCCGTCGGTTATGGCTGTCGCATCAGCTGAGTCCAGCAGCACACTTCGCAAAGCATGGATCCTTTGACGGGAATTGAAATCGCCTGCTTCTTCTATGGCCCCTGCCATATCTTCCTGTGAATATACGAACTGTTCAAATAAATTCTTGTTCAAATAAAACGAACAAACGCAATTGGAGTAAGGCTAAGTACAAATCTTTTAGCTGAACTATGTAGAAGAAGAACAATAATGAATCAAGGTGTTCCATTCGTTGCCACTAATTCTGCACCCACCACGAATAGCTTTGCTTAGAATTGTTGAGCTGTGGATACGATCTGATGCCGCTTCAGGCAATACAGGACGCGAATGTAATTGAACTCGACTGGACGTAGCCCAAAAATAATACTCACAGTCCATCAGAAAGCATTCTAAAACGAATTTCAAGGAATGAAATCTCATCGTGCAGGTATATTGAATGGAAATGAATATTTAAATTCGCTGAAGCGGTTAAAACTGAGAAGGATTGAAAAGGTGAAAAGGCGTTAAGCTTTAGACGAAGACAATGCAAGGAAAGAAGTGGAAATCTGAACAGAGTCGGAGAGGACGAGGACTCGAGTGGTAGATCCGTGCCAGACATTTATTGCTTATGAAGTAGGAAGATATGAGAGGCTGTGTGTAAAAGGTCTACTGCTGGTTGAACTCCATGATGTATGAACATTTTCCGTGTTGCCGTAGTTATTAATTGCAGCAAAAGATTTGCTAAGTTTTTTTGTATTCCTTTAGTCGCTTACGATAGATGCGATCTGCGCTTCGAATAAATAACTCGATGTGGCCTTCAATAGCTCATACTGAAAAAATTCTGGACCATAGCGGCCTTGAAACGCTGAACTATGTACGAGGAAAAACGACATCACCATCATCTCTTCATAAAACGACGCAGTTGAGCATCTGGAGCCCTAACTGCCCGACGATGCTGCCACAGGTCTAATATGTCCACAGTCGACTAAATATAGGGTGCTTCTAGGTTTGGCAAAAAGCTGCTCTCAAACTCAAGCACCCTTTAACAATGAAGACGACGCAACGATAGCGTAAGATGCAGAGGCAGGGTTAAGCATCTGCAATCACCGCCGGAACTTCGCCAACTTCAAGACCAAGATGACTGCTCTCCGACGTCCTGACGAAATGGTCGCCTCTTCCAGAAGGACCATGGAGAAGGTCATCCATGACTTCAACCCCGATTTCTTCGATAGCTGATTCCACTCCATCTTCCGCAGGATGGATGTGTCGTACCCTCTGTCCTTCCTTCCGAGATCCAACACACTATCTCCTCAGTAAAGTCGTACACCACCCGGTTCTGAGAGGACCAAACCTGAACACCCGAAGAACCTCTCACTGGTACTCATCGACATCCACCCACGGCTTTTCACACGCTACCTGTAGGAGTGCAAGGTTCCATCTCAGTGGAAGACCAGCAGGACCGTCTTGCTGTACAAGAAGGGAGACGTGCACGACATTGGCAACTATCGCCCGATCTGGCTGCTGTCCGTTGTCTACAAGTTGTTCACTCGAGTCGTCCTGAATAGGACAAGCAGAACGCTGGACGAAGGACAGCCATGCGAACAAGCAGGATTTCGGAGCGGATTCAGCACGAAGGACCACATATACACCGTACGAGGCTCATCGAAGTGTTGCGCGAGTAAAAGCTGCCGCTGTGCCTTACCTTCATCGACCTGAAGAAGGCATTCGTCTCCGTCGAAACTGAAGCGGTGGTCGAAGCACTGCTCACTCAGGGCGTTCCTACTCATTATATCAGAGTCCTACGACAGCTGCACAGTGGATTCACGACCAAGAGTTTACCTTCTTACAACGACGTCGTCAGGATGAAAAGGGAGTTCGCCAAGAGAACACCATCTCCACAAGGCTCTTCAGCGCCACCCTCGAAAATGTCAATGTCAATGAACTAGAATGGGAAGACATGGGAATGAAGATGGACTGCCAGTAACCGCACAATCTTCGGCTCGCTGACGACATCGTGCTCAAAACACTGAGCATCAGCCATGCGGAGCGAATACTGGCCGACTTCGATTGTGTATGTGAGAACGTTGGACTGCAGCTGAATCTTACGAAGACCATATACATAAGGAACGGACGAGTTTCTGATACCCCATTCTCGCTCAAAGGAACGAATGTCTCCGAATGCTCTACGTGTATATAGGTGGAGAAGTAAGTCAGCGTGGCCAACACCTACTGCCACATCTGGGCAGGAGGAAACGAGTGACTTCGGAGCTTTCAAGTCGTGAAGAAGACGAAGAACATCCGACTCCGTGACGACCTATTCGACTCCACTGTTCTTCCTACCCTAACGTACGCTTTAGAGACCTGGATCATACGAAAGGAGTATAAACACGCGATCAGCGTCGCGCAGCGTGGAATCGAGAGGACGATGATCGGAGTGACACGATTTACGCTAGTGAAAGAAGCTCTCCGGTGTTCCGAGCGTCGTCGACGTTCGAAGATCAGAAACGCTTGCGCATATGCGAAGTCGTCGGAACTTAGGTGGGCCAACCACGTAATGCCGGTCTCGCAGACACCCGCTGGACATGAGCCTATTACGGGGGTCGAGCGTTCTATCCCCTCGTCCCCTGTTCCGGCCACCCCCAACCCTTGGGCTTGTTCGAGAGTCCAGTGGCTGCCTTACGAGATAATGAAGACGCAGACATTTGTCACGCTTCTGTTTAAAGGACGGGGGTAGAACGCCACTCCGTCGCCTATTACCGACTGGATTCCGCGTGATGGACCAAGGCTTCCATCCCCTACACGTCCAGGGATTGGCACCGGATTTTTCAGGAAACGTTGAAACGGTGGGTTGACTACCGGCTAGACACTAGAACTCATTGTATAAACTTAATGAGGAAAATTCAAAATGGCTCCAGAAGTACCCTTGCGTGGCGCATTCCAAATAGGGCTTAATCAACATTCTCCCTAGTACTCATAGCTACGTACCACATCAGGCCACCATTCCATAGTCTCCTGGATAAGCAAAGGCGCCCCAGTCAGCTACGGCACACTTCAGACTCCAGCACAGACTCCTCCAACTCACCTCCAACAAGTCATGAAATCGTAGGGCCTTCTCGGCCTGTACCCGTACTCGGTTCAGAATGGAGCACACGCAGCACCTCGGTCAGTCCCGCTCCACTTGTCGAAGTCATACTTGTGAGCTGGAGCTGTCTCTGGCTACTGCTTCTGACGAGCAACTCCAGTCCAGCTGTGGTATTGTATCCATAGCTGGTATTGGTGATCTGGGAGGCCCTCCATGGCGCGCATTTGCCTGGCTGCCTGGACTAGCTCTTGGGACGTGGATATATCCCAACAGCAGGCAGGGACTCTAGGGAGTGGGAGGAGGGAGTACCTTGTGTTAAGTGGTTCTCCCTCTTCGCAAGAACCCGCATGAATGCCCAAAATAGACGTTAGAGCAGAAACTCTGAGCTCGGCCTTTCGACGCTATTGTCAGCGTTGTTCACCATTTGTTGTCTTCTGCCTAGTTCTGGGAGAAGGTCTTCATCATACCGCCTGGGAGCACTCGGAAATTTTCGTTACGTCTAGGTGGAATGGGGCAACGAAAACCCCTTCGTCTTCTGCGGATGTCGTGCTCGTGCTCAATTCTGACAGCCTTATGGATCGATAATACCAAGCACTTATTGATTAGCGATTGAGAGTGACTGTCAGTTCTCTCATTAGAAATTCAGCGTCCGACGCTGTGTTTGCTTACTATCATTGTCTATAGGCCCGCCGGCACACACTTTCGCGCTCTAGCGCGCCCAGCAGCAAGAGGCGGCCACCGCGCGCGTACCACGTCACTAGCCCCTGTCGGTGGGGCTAGTGACGTGGTACGTTCATTGGCCGGTTGAAGCCTGCAGTGGCTGGTCGGTATCGATCGAAGGGTCATTGCAGCTCGTCGTGCCATTGCGACCCAAGAGGTGAAATCGGTCGAAAATTCGAAACAGCCGCTGCCAGTGACTACCGCACTCGACTCCGTCGATATCGATCGGTTAGTTATCATTTAAGAGTTATTAGTTTGCTCCATTTTGGAAAACGAGCATCGAAAAGGACGAAGTCACAATGAAGATGGGCGAATGAACGGTTGAACTGTGAAATGCTTCAGAGTTTCAACTACATGATGAGCTCTTCATCGTTGCATCGCCCCACACTCGAAGAAGAAGAAGAAGAAATCGTCGATGTCGAGACAGTCGATGAAGATGCTCCGACAATTAGAGTAGAGGTAAGGTTTCTCCTTCACAGACTGACTGTCTTATTTTGGATTCCGAAGTTTCCATGTCGAAACTCTAGAATCGCCCCACACTCGAAGAAGAAGAAATCGTCGATGTCGAGACAGTCGATGAAGATGCTCCGACAATTAGAGTAGAGGTAAGGTTTCTCCTTCACAGACTGACTGTCTTATTTTGGATTCCGAAGTTTCCATGTCGAAACTCTAGAATTATCCAGCAACTTTTCGGGATTCATCTTTCTTGTCGGGTTCTGTGCTTTGTCAAGGTAACATTCCCATTGTCATCAATGACGGCAAAGAAGCGACGTCACTACATGTTGCACATCCATCTTGAGATGCATTCTTGCTCGGTTGGTGGGCTGGGGGTCACATTCCAAATACAGTTATGCTGTCAATTTTTTTTTTCGAATATTGGAATGGTTCGGAATGCTCACAAATTTCGTACATTCGTAAACGAATATCTTCGAAAAAATTTCTGAACATTTACTTTCAAAGGGGTGCGATTTTTGCAAATTTGAATTCGGATACATTCAAAAAAGCAATTTTCCGAATATTCGAACGGAACATCGGGTTTGATTAGGTAAGGGAAAATGAGGACAGGTTGCTTTGGTCGCAGTCTCCGATAAACGCTTAATCCTGACGTGGTCGGGAATTTACATTTGCTTGCAACGCCTTCATCAAGATTTTAGGATCTAACTTTTCTCTGGATTCTTCTTCAATACCTGAAAAGTCGAAATATATTAGGGATCATCACATGAAATATCGTCTCCTTGATCGCCCGGGCAGTTGGGCAGGAAAGCGCTTACTTCAGGTTAGAATGCGAAATCTCGCGAGTTATATAGCAACATTCACCTTTCTGGCTTATAATGGGACCCCTGGAGCCAATCTCAAGGTTTCTACGCTAAGAAGGTTTAACAACGTGCTAAAAAAATCGCTCCAAATCCCTCTTTACGGGGATGGCGGCGCTATCGTAGTTTAAAGCAGTGACCTTCCTAAGCACCGTTCTGGTACGCAGAGGCTGTCTCATTGAGCCCATGTAATCTTCGCTGCAGGGTGCACTTAGGAATGTCACAGCCCCCACTCATCTTTCCTGCCAGCTGAGTAGATCTCACAGGTAGGGATCCCGCAGAAATGCTCATGTATGCCGTTGCAAAGTATTAGGGTGGGTCAAAAGTAATGAGACAATTTCAACAAATTTCTTTATTCCTTATAACTCAACTACGACTTAACGGTGCTGAGGAATGTATTCGCCATTAAGGTCAATGACCTTGCTGCCATCGATCAGCCAACTTCCTGATCCCATCCTTACAGAACTGCTTAGGCCTGGTGCTGATCCACTGCTCGTTATGGTTGTCGATGTCTGCTTGGGTCCTTGTGTCCCTTCCGACCATGAAGTCCTATAGGCTCAAGAAGTAGTGGTAGTCGCATGGAGAGATGTCCGGCGAACACGGTGGGTGAGGCACGTGAACGTAGCCCGGCTGAGCAAGCTTATCCGTGGTCTCTTTTGCCCGAAGGAGTGCGGCGTTGTCGAAGACGGGGACCTTCTTGAAGCGCTGAGACCGAATAAGTGCGAGTCGCCGGTCCATCTCTTTTATTTCGTTCACCATGGCCTTGGAGTCCATCGTCGTGCTTTTGGAAAACAGCTTCCGGTATGCCGGCCCATGGGCGCAGACTCAAAAGCTCAGAAGGTGTTTCTCGACATGAACAATCCGCCGAACGAAGGTCGGTAACAGGTCACCAGGTCTCACCTAGTCTCGCTGCTTGGCAAGGTTAAGGTAGAAGACTACTTCTCATCTTGCGTGACTATTTAGTCCAGGCTGCTCAGAGTTGGGAATTGGACGAGATTTGCGCGACACAGGTCGACTCGTCAGGCATGAGACAGACTGGGGTTTTGGCATGCTTCTGGGAAGGGCGAAAGTGGTCACTTCTCAGGCGGCCTTCAGCAAGTAGCAAACAAACCTACAAATACGAGAAGCACGAAACCGGACTCAAGTCGCGTCATATATGGGCACGGCATGTTGAGTCTCATTACTTTTGCCCCCCCCCCCCCCTAATAAGGTTGCGCCTTTCGACTATCGAATAGGAACTCAATCAAGGATACCCTGGAAGCCTCTAAATGAAACTGCTAGCTTCACCGGAGCCCAAGATCACCATGGTGGCGTTCCTCGAAACCGGAAGATTCCGTCTTCTTAAACCTTTCTTTCACCTTACCTATGAACCATTAACGGAACATCCAAACGAGCATAAATTTCGAAGAAGTTGTTAAATGTTTTAGGCGTTACTGTCTGCTATGCGAACAATCTAAGCATTCAAAATCATGGGTGTATGGCAACGTGTGTGGGCCTCACCCTACCTCACCTTACATAACATAACAGCACATCTTATGTACCTTATGAGGTGAAACGAACAACTGCTTTCGAGTTATGGACACCTAATCCAAGAGTAGAATGGAGAAATATTGTGTGGTTTGACCTCCTATCAATACCTGAGATCGCCTGACTAGGTGTTAGGTGTGCTACCAAGGGAAAAGCAAACTCCAACAGACGGAAATAGCTTGTTCTCCATGTATTTTCTTGTAAAACTTCAATTTTTCCTTGTTTTGCATGCTTCTGTGCTGGATAAGGCTGCGATGAGGATCAATCTTGAGCAGCCTTATCTTTCAGCCACTCGTCGTTTTGGGAGTCCTGAAAGTACTTAAGGCTTGGGTAGATGAGCGAATGAGTTTAATGTTAACAGGTTCAAGTTTTCTGATATGCGTTAAAACAGTAGCCGAAAGGCTCCAGTCTTTGAGGTGGTTTATGGCAATGTTCGGGTCCTTGAGTGATTTTCAGTCGTTCAGAGACGACACCCTCCAAAAAAGCGATCTCTGAACGTCAGAATAAAGAAGTAAAGGTAAAAGAAAGCATAGAAAGATTACCACAGGATCCACTCTCACCAAGTAGAGGACCTCGGAGTGATGGTGGAGATTCAGGATTCTTGCATGAGGTTTAAACCCCCGAACACTAAACCCTTAAGCCCTAGTTTATACTAGCGCCGCAGCCGGGCGCGGCACGACGATCGCCATAGATATCGATTTTTCGCGCCGCTTGATCGATATCCATTCCGACTATGGTGCCGCGCCGCGCAGTGGAGCAACTATAACTAGGGCTAACGCGTTTTATTTCTGCAGCAGAGGTCCCAATATCCAGCGAAAGGGTTCTCAGCAGAACTCGAAATCACGTCTAGGTTTAGCGATACAAGGATGGAGGAGGACGTAGGTCAACATATCTGTCGTGTTGGGTATCAAACGGAAAACTGGTTTGTGAAGCTAAATTCTTGAAGTTAAGTACGCGATTGAAAGCAGATGGCCTCCTGTGAGTGAAGCTTCTGGTGGTCCAATTTCTGACACACTTGTGCTTCTTCATGTTTCATGTCTAGAATTAGGGGTGATGGATTAAGTGGTGATCTGTCGACTGCAGCGCATATGGAATGAAAGGGCGTTGTAGCACTTACAATTCCTGGGCTTCCTATGCAATATGTTCTTTATTTATGTAGGATGTTTTGCAATAGTATGCAGATGCTAGTTGCAAATTGCCTACTCTATTGCTTCAGCGTGAAATAGAGGAAGATTCTAATGGCACATGCTTAATATTCAGATACTTTTGCGTTCTTGACAGGTTTCGAACATTGCAATTTGCGAGCATTCGATTTCGAATACATTCAAAAAGTGCGATTTTTTGAACGGTCGAATTCGAATACATTCGAAAAACTTGATTCTTGAATATTCAAGTTTGAATGAAAATCGTTCGAATAGTTAGCTTTTCGAACAGCTCACTCGAGCACAACTGTATCACATACCGTAATTCCTTTGCTTGGCTACGCGCTATAAGCAGTGTGTAATGCCCATACGGCACATATCCTAAAGATTTAATTGCACTTTGATAGGTTTGATCTATTTAGATAAATGAAGCCGCAGAACTTTTCGCGACATCAAGTGACGAAGAGATAATTGTGGTGGATGATGATTTTCCAGCCACCAATCCATCAGATCCGGCAGATGATGAAGATGTGGTGGTTTTGTATCACGGACGATCCACTACACAGGTACGTTTTCTACAACGATTTAGTTATCGCATGTTTCTCATCTATTCTGAACTCATTCCTACTCGGGGGGGGGGAGGGTGGTCACGTGCCATGGTCACGTGCCATAGTCCTTCGGCATTTTTACACGTTATAAACTGTATATTGTGCATATCCTGTCATGGCACTTCGACGCGTTTGATCTATTTAGATCAACGAAGCTGCAGAACCCGTCGTGACATCATCTGGCGATGAAAAGATAATCGCGGTGAATGATGAGTTTCCAGCCACCAATCCATCAGATCCGGCAGATAATGAAGACGTGGTAGTTTTGTATCACGGACAATCCACTACACAGGTACGCTTTCTTCAACGATTTAGTTATCGCATGTTTCTCATCTATTCTGAACTCATTCCTACTCGGGAGGGGGTGTCACATGTCATAGTTCTTAGGCATTTTTACACGTTATGAACTGTATATTTTGCATATCCTTCCATGGCACTTTGATGCATTTCATCTGTTTAGTTCCGTGAAACCGCAGGGCGCAATGTGGCATCAAATGACAACGAAGAGATTATCAAGGTGGATGATGAGCCCACTGACACCAATCCGTCGGAGGTATGAGACTTTAGTATTTGCATATTTGTATTATAATGACGGTGAAGTAGTTGACCCGTTTAGGTCTTCGAAACTGCAAGACCCAATACGCCATTTCGTGAGGATGAAGAAATTATCATTGTGGATGACGAGCCCAACGGCACCATCTCATTGGAGGTATAGGACTTTCATTTTGGTTATAACTTCGCTCCTATGAAGGTATCTTTTCCTTAGTCACCGGGATGCTCTGCTTCACGAATATCGATCGTTTGCGACGCGTAATCGATATCTATAGCTTTGCGCGAAACGTTGGGTGGCTCTAATTCACGGGTGCAGAACTCCTATATTTAGTTCGACAATACACTTTTGAAGTCTTCTGGGAATACCTAGCCGCGCTTTTCAAAAACAGGAGCATTGATTTCAACTCTGGTACAAATCTGAGCATGAATAATGACTTCAGGGTTAACTGCAAGAGTAGATTTTTCAAAAACCCTGCTGCTATTGGCAGTTGATCACTGGCGTACGCAAATATATTGTGTTGATCATGGCGCGGCCACCTCCGCGTCTACATCCATAACTGGAGTATGTGTAATCACGATTTACGGCGATTTTTGACAATATTTCACGGTTTACGATTTACGACATTTTGGGTCGTAAATCGTAATCTTTCGTAAATGTGATCTTTGATCCTCAGCAGTCATCCACATGCTGTCAAGCAACTTGACTTACAACCAAAGATCCATTTTCAAATACTGTATGTCGTAGTGGGAAGCAAGTAGCGTACAGAGTGCTATGAAATCAAAGCTTTTAACATATTTCCAAAGAGTCGAAGCTTTTTGGTCCTTTTCAATGTTCTTTTTTAGTGATCTGATTTAAGATGTCGTATTCGCCCTATGTATTTCGTTTAAAGCGTTGTGCCTTGGCGGAACGTAAACGGTCGGGACAAAAGTAGCGGAGGGTAACCCTAGCGAGTAAGGCAAATAACAGTGCAACTTTTGATGTTTTTGGAGAGGCAAACAATGCAAATCCTGCGCACTACGTAATTGTCCGATATTGCCGAACGACGCTCCTTCGTTTCAGAAACTGTAAAGGCCCCACACACTTCTGCGGCAACGCCGCTCGCCGCTATGGTTAGGGATAGGGCAGGGACGCCGCCTGCGGCGAGCTCTGCGTCCCTGCCCTATGGTTAAGGATAGGGCCGCGGCGTTGCCGCAGAAATATGTGGGGGTCTTAAAGGACCTTTAATGTTGAGAAATGACTTTGCTAGAAGCTCTCTACTATTAGGAGAAGTTCTGAAATCAGGCACATCGTCCTGCGGTTATTGCTACGTATCCTTTACCTAATCAGTAAGCGTTCAATTAGATTCCTGTGATCGTTTGTATACAATCTTCCCTTGGAGTGTTTCAAAGGCACTTTTTCAATTTAAATCAGAGGACAGGCTACCTTCTCAGCTCGAATTGAACTTTATTTTTTCTGCTTTAAATCAAATCAAACGCTTTACAAGCGTTTGGAAGTCTATGGAATCTACACGTTCGAATAATGTCACACAATATACCTCCTCTAAAAAAGTGTCTTACGGACATTTTTTTTTCATAATCTGCTGCAGAAACATTATTAAGCTTGTTTCAAAATGCGAAAAAGACGACATTTTCTGCTCTGTCAGATGAAAGGATTGCGCCATGCGCTCGCTCATTCCACGATGTTTGCCTGATCACTAATGCAGTCGCTGTTTAGCCCTGTTGGTCTGTTGTCGAAATAATCTTTTTGGTTTCTGTTTTGATTTGATAGTGACTTGTTGCGATGTTTCGGCGTAGATTTAAACAGAAGCTAAACGCTCACTAAAGGGATAGGAACTTTATGGTTATGCTTTTCTTTGGGCAACATTAATCATCCATTTGTCTAGTTTTTCTTAAAACGACGTTCAGTTTGATTTAAATGCTGTTCACTTGATCCTTAAGATGTCCAGTAGTTAAAAAATTCTTCACATTAAGTTGAAGATAGCGTTAGAAATTTGATAAATCTCACATCACTTTTAATAACCATCAATGGGAAAAAACTGTATAAAATTAATCGTTGAACTACATGTCGCAGAGCTGTTACGATTTACGCTTTACGGCTGACGAAGGGTTTTTCGTAATTATGATATACGATTTTTGGGCGCGTGTAGCGCAGTCGGAGGAGGCGCAACTGTCGTGTGCAGCCGATACCAGGTTCCTGGTTCGGATTTCCCGCCCAGGCCAACGAAGCCTTCCATCCCTCCGGGGTCGGTGAATTGGTACCAGACGTGTCTGGGAAGGATGGAGCGCTGACTTGTTCATCGGCTGGCCACCGCAAGTCATTGTATGGCCAAATACGCATTCATGTCGCCTCCACGACATCCAGTAGAAGTAGAATGCGGTGGCGCATCCCATAAGGGATTGAGTAACGCCGTCCTTTATCCTTTGTCCTTTATGATATACGATTTACGAAGCTTCGCCTTTCATTTACGCACACCTTATCCGTACTCCGGCAACTCTACAACCCCTGGCCCACTAGAATCTGCTTAGGTTCGTGAGACAGCACAACTCAACTCAGTGTGTCATCAAACACACCTAGTGTGACCGACAACGAGACCTGCCAAAAGACGTACGGGCTCGGCCTTGTCGAAACCCAGATTTTTCTTCGCATTTGAATTCACACTTCACATCTTGTTGTATGGAACGAAGGAATCAGCCATTCATTTTAGGTCCTCCAGTTGTCTGACTCTCTTCAGTGTCGTCCAGTGGTTGGAGATGTTCCTGTGAATGAGAACTCTTCTGGCACCGCCGCAAAGGAGGTGAGTGGAAATGTTACTGTAGATGAAGTTTTCGGTAACATTCTTAGTCTGTTGGCCATCGGTGATGAGGTAATTCTTCAATAAACATTGACACGTAATCGTGCTTTTACTACACTTTTACTTGTGCGAGAACCTGTGATCATTTTAAAAAATTACACGAACCTTGTATGGGCTCGTCTTAACGGCTGATTGAGGCTTCGAGAGGGCGATATCTCAGATTAAGACTTATTCAGCAGGAGATATGCTCTGACAGCAGTGCGAGCAATGGAGAAGAAAAGAAAGGAGAGACAGGAGAAGAAGAAAAAAGGGAAGTAAGGAAACGCAAGTCGAGCGATGAAGCTGCTGTGGATGACGCTGCCAAGAAACCCGTCCTGGAGCTTGTCAATCCAGCGGAGGTGCGGGTGTTCTTCTTTGTTCTATAGCTTGCCGAGCTCCTTATATTCACATCAGGTTTCATTACTTCCATTTCAGATCTCATTATTCTCTGTAAGCGCCGATGAAAACGGAAATGTGGTCATGAATTTCGAATCACCTGAGGCACCAAACGCTCTCCCACAGGAGGTAAGCCTGAACCGTCTTTTTCGACGTTTTTCACGGGACTAACCCTGCTGGGCGATTTTCTACCAGCATTCATGTAGCTTTCACGCTTTTCGTTTACAGACAGGAACCTGGGGATATATGGAATTGCTGGAGCGGTTACTAGTAGCAGGAAACTGCACGCATGAATTTGAAAGCACTAACAAGTAGTAGTCTTCACAGCCTATGATGACAATGCTTCACGCTCTGTTAACTGAGTATTCGAAAACAATGTGCGTTTAGGAGAATGAGGTCGTGGCAAGTGAATCCAACGAGGAGGCAGTAGACGCTGTTAACGATATCGTTGTCTGTGATGACACATCAGATAGCGGTTCTTCACAGGTGGGATAAATGGATAAATTTGTCGATACTTGACGAACTTGTGCACCAACACGTGTAAGCTATGTAAGCCACATCCACGATCCCTTCCCTTGTCCCTACATATGGTCTCTATGCCCCTTCTGCCCTCTTCTATTCTGTGTGCGCAGAGCAGAGCAGAGAAATCGCTTTCTGTGCCTGACCTACGAGTCTGCGCAGTCTCATCTCAGTCTTCCACCTGTTTGTCTTTATTCCAAACTGAAGACCTGTTCAATAGCCGTGTTTCTTTATTTTCAGGTCCCTCTCTCGGCTAACCACCCCAGCAGTGGCGGAAGTCCGTCGTCGATTCTGGATGTAGCATGTAGCGAGTCCAGTGCCACACTTGACAACGATGTACGTATCGGGCTGAAAATGGACAAAAATTTTTGGTCTCTGTGGAGTCCTTTAGAGACAACCTCCTTCTATTTCAGGTCCAATTTCCTGATGATATCATCCTCCAAGCTTTAAAAATTTCTGGAATTGTGGATGAGACATCATCTGACTCCCATCATCTGACATTTCACGACACTGTACGTGTGGAATTGTAGCTAAAAAATAATTTTTGGGTTTTCTGGCCTCCATTAGAAAGACAACGTTTCTTCTATTCCAGACTGAATTCGCTGCTAGTGCCGCCGACTATGGTTTAAAGCCGGCGGATGTGGCACCCTCTACCATCTCAGTTTACAGCAATGTAGGTATTGAATTAGTAATGGGGAACCTATTCTATTTGTGGGCATTTGCCTCCAATGGTGAGATGGTGAGATACGCGTACAGCCGTCTGTTCTTCCAGAGCTCAACTAATTGCTCCACTTCCGATAGTAACCTCATATCCGATGAGGCAGCATCACTTAATAAACTCGCCTACTTGAAGGCTGTATGTGAGGCGGAGGTAATGGTGTTTCTTTTGATCTATTACTGTTTATTAAACCTAAAAAAAAAACGAGAACCTACAAAATTGCAATTATTAGGGTGTCCCACACGGAATGTCGCTTCAGACCGAAAAGTTAAATTCATACAAAGCACTTAAAACCAAAATTAATTCGGTAGTATATTCTCCACAATTATCAACAACCTTTCCCAACGTACACGCAAAGATTGGATCCCGTCTTTAAAGAAAGGAGCTGGCCGCGAATCGAGGAAGTTGGTCACCCAAATCCGGATTTCGTCGTAGTCGGCGAACTTCTTCCCAGCCAAGGCGTGCTGCATCAAGCGGAATACGTGGTAGCCGGATGAGGCAATGTCAGGGATGTACGGCGGATGAGGCAAAACGGTGCAACCAAGTTCCTAAATTTTCTGCTGAACGACTTTTGCGATATGAGGCCTCGCATGAGCATGCAGCAAGTTGGCAGAGGACGTGTCAACTCGATTTGGATTTAAATTTGGAGCAGAATTTGGAATAGGATTGCGAGCAGACAAGCTCTACTGCAAGCTCCCAGTCGATCTTGTCGGATCAGCTTCAACGGTGGTCCGTGAAAGGTCGCTATCCAGGATAGGCGCTGGTCTTCCGTGCTTTTCGTCTTCAAGACTTTCGTCACCGGCGGCAAAACGTTGAAACCAACGCTCGCATTGTCTTTTGGAAACGACTTCTTCGCCAAATGCGGCTTTCGACGAAGGATACGATTCCGCAGCGGATTTCTTCAATTTGAAGTCGTAGAGCAGGCACGCGCGCACAATCATTTTCCGGTCCATTGTAGTCTGGTGGCTATCGATGAAGGAATGAAGTAGGAAAAATAGAAAATGTAGGGGATGAAACGCCGTAGAAAAAACTAACCCTAAGTGAGCTCACAACCGATGCGAATAACTGTGAGAAGAAGGCCACAATGCATGCGCTATTCCGTGTGGGACAACCTATTAGATAGGTTGTCCCACACCGGTTGTCCCAGGCACATCTCGCGGAGGCACATAATAGGTGTGCGGGGAAAGTTCGAGCACTGAGCGTAATCGCGCATGGTGGTACGACAAGGGTTCAGTTGTACAGGCGCAGAGACGTGTTCGATAGGCTCCGTGATTGGGTGCCGCGATTACGACAGGTGCAACAACGTGTTCCTGCACCCTGCTGTGCGCATTCGCGACATGTAAGAAGAAATATTCTCTCTTAGGTTATACCAGTGTGTTATCTTCGTATAACACTTCATTTTCAGTTCACCCATCGTCGCCAAGAAGATTGGGTAAAGATTTTTCGACAAGTTGACGTCTCTTCCAAAGTGTCATACTAGACGATGACTTGTAGTAGAGCGACATTGAGTCCTGCGCACTAGTTTTCCACAGCAGCCTGATCAGGGCAGCCAGCAGGAGCGTCACCTGCGCGACTTGGCGATTCATGATTGCAATTGTCAGTGTTGTTGTACCTATCCCCACTGAAACTCATGTCTCCAGGAGGTAGTGAGTGACCACCAGTTCCTGATATCGGCTTACTGGCAATACAGCTTTCAGTAGTCTAGGTATGTCACCGTTTGGTTTTCCCATTCAGTGTGTAGCATCAGGAAAGCAATCGGAATCACGAAGATGCAACAGCTCACTAATGTAATCAAGGTCGTAGTTAATTCTATCAACCGTGTCGCTAAGATGAGGCTTTCTTATACTTTCTGACCTCCATTTCACAGTACTGCGATTACACTTTGGCTCACATTTGGAGTAGTTAATCTTTCTATACAATACCTGAACTTCAGTACACCTATCAGCCCTGTATTTATTATTAATAGTAGACGACAACTTCTCAACTTCTAGTCTGCATGCCGTATTTTCCCATTTCAATTACACATGTCTTGTCTTTTTCCCATGTCGACACCGATGCGAACGTTATTTCTGTGTATTTGCCTCCAATAGTGAGCCACGCGTTCAAAATCCGTCTTTTCCAGAGTGCGACTAATTGCTCCAGTTTTCTTCGTTACGTCCCACTCAACAGGAGGGCAGATACTGGTAAAACCGTCTGCTTCGAACCTGTAAGCGATGAGGAGGTAACCTTATCACGTTATGAACATGAGCAGCTAATGTAAAACCTTCGCTACATCGCTATTGTGACCAATTCTGGTATTTCAGGTAATGGAGTATGCAGATACCATCCTGCCCGTTTTATCAGATGAGTTCGGGCCGGCATTGGTTGGAGAGTTTCCGGCTAAGGTAAGACTTGGAGGATTCTCTATCCATAGACACATTCGTCAACGACTTCTGTCGCGCAAGTTGTCAAATGTCCGGTCCGGTTGCGAAATTGGATACCGTCAGGCGCTGACTCGAATCAATCTTTGATCTAGCGGTCCTCATAGAGGTCTTTCAATGGCAAGACTCAGACGAAATGGGAGCCTCACAGAGACAGACTAGCGACTGCAAATGCAAATCTGTTTGTGATGGGAATAAATGAATTTTCAAAAATGTAACGTCGTGGGTGCTAAAGTATATCCGGATCGCAACGTGACCAAGCCCTATCAAACTTGGCAGAGACATTTGTTGGAAAAGTTTCCCTGCAGCCTCAGGCGATCGTTGTGGGACCGCTATAATGCTGCGGTCATTTCAATCAATGGAGTTCAGGTGGTGATGTCATCCTCGTTCACCTTTTGTTCTTCAATTTATTCGGGTTTTCTTGTTTTTGAGTGTTTTTTTCGCCTCTCTGGGTTTCTTTTGCGTCTTTCCAGCGTTTCCTAGATTCTTTGAAGGTGTCTCCGATGTTTTCGGGCTTTTCATTGTTCTGCGCGGTGAAGTTGGAAGAGAAAAGAGAGTGTGAAAACAAAATAATCAGCCAAGGTGAAGAATGTAAGGAGTTTGAAAAAAAAACGAAAATATTAAGAGCGCACTTAGGGGACAGGAAAACCTGGAGAGAGTGATAAACCAATAGGAAAAATAATGGGGCGGTGTCAATAGAATCATCCTATTGATTGTTGTGGTCAAAGTGCTGTCTTGGTTCTGCAGCGGACACCTGAGACTGCATTAAAACCCTTCTAAATTAGAGGACAGATCGTCGCTGCTTTTGAATGTTTATAGTGGCGAGTCACATATAAAACGTAGTGTGACAAAATGATGATTCTGATCCCTTCAGTTCTCCCTGACGGTTGTTCCCAGAATGTTTCCATTGCAACTACAGCAAAGATGTAGCCATCCTACTCATGAAAGAGCACTCCTCTGACCGTGCCTAGTTGACAGCTTGCCAAACAGCAGCTGTGCGACCGCAGTCGCTGCCGAGTTTTAACTTCCGACTGCCATTTGCATGAAAACATTTCAGCAATGAATTGTCTGTTTATAGGTGATTGCTGAATGCTACTCTGATACATTCCTCGTCTGCAATCATGAACCGTCGAATGTATACGGTTGGCAGAAACTGCTTGACTGGTAGTCTGCTCGTCTCTGATTTAGCTAATTCCTATAAGGTACGACCGGACTTATTTCATGGCATTTTTTTTTTTGTATCCATAGGCGTGACTGCAGCAGTTCCGTTGAACGCAGTGGAAGATTCCTATACGACAATAGCATTAGTATTTAGTGCTGATTTATCTGCCTTGTCGCTTGCTTTATTACCGCGTACTAATTTCAGGAATTCAATGCGCTTAGGCAAGCTGTTTCTTCGTGTTATCTAGTTTCATAGCGGTGAAACCGAGGATCTCAACCGCGATCTCGAAAACATCATTCGCCAGCTGTCTCCAGCTGTTGAGTTATGTAGCCTCTCTAGCCGCAAGCCATGCTTGCGCTTCCTTAGTTCATTGGTCTCGAGCTTCTCAAGTTATTTAAGTGCTTGCTTACGGTATTGTTCGTCACAATTGTTGTGTGATATATGGTGGGATGTGCAGGCTCACTTCATGTCAAATATTGCATGTCCGGCACATTGCTGCCTTCCTCTCAATGACGTGTATTGTTTTTTTTTCTTCAAATGTTTGTATCTTTAGGTAAATGCTTCATTATACGGGATCATTTCATATGACATATGAATCAAAAGAAGACTACGAGTATCGCATATATAGATCTCCTTTCATGACTGGTGGCCTTAAGTGTGCTCAGAAAATGTTTGCCTTTCATTGAAAAATGTGTATTGTTTTATAAGCCTTGTCTCCAAAGTTCTTAATAAAGAGGTTGGAACCAATCGATAAGCAACTGCCTTGTTCTATACTCCGTACCAACGGACGCTACCTGATAAGGTCGTCCTATATAAGTCGATAGTATAACCGATCAATAGCTGACACATTTATACTACACCAGTCTCAAAAGGGCAAAAGCGATGACGCTGGTTAATAGCTTCCTTTTTGTTATCCGATTTTCACGTCAAACTGGACCGTTTAAACCAAACTGAACACTCTTCCAAGCAAGCTTGAAGCTTTTGACATCAGATTGAACATCTCCCTAATCAAAACAAGTGTCCTTCGAATCAAAATCGGCACTATCCAACACGGTTAGAATATTTTGTTGAATGGGGAAAATATAGCAGAACTTTCTTTGAAATTTTTAACATTCGCCTGCTCCAATAAGTAGATACTGCTTCAATTTTGTAAAAATTTTATCTCTTACGGAAAAAATATTAAAATTGATTTTGTTCTAAAGAGCAAGAAAGCAGCAATTAGTAGGTATATCAAAGAAGGAGATCCCGCCATGAACTCGACTTGACCCTTTTAATTTTCATTTCACCGATAGTGTATGTGCTGCTTACTTGAAGCAGCTATGTGAAGATGTATGTGTTTTTTATAACTTTCTGTTGTAGCGTTTACTTCTGTGTTACCTGATGAAGATAGAATTTCTGCTATCAATCAAGTGAATATCTCGACGATTTAGTCGCGTACTTGACACGATCTCTTCTCTTAGGACAATAAACGATTGCTGCCTTATTGCGCTTTAAAACTAAGTTTTATCTCATTGTTTTTGCTTGAAGAAATAAAAATTCTAGAAAACTCCAAATAGTTTGTTCTATTACTGGGGAAGCTCGATTTAAAAAATAAATAAAATTATACTACGTTTTCTTTGAACAAAGAATAATTCTAGCCGTCTAGAAGAGTCTGCACTTCAATGTAGAAAAAGCTCGTCTTAATTTCGAAGACGTTCAGTCCGATTTCAAACGCTTGTAAAAGTGTTAGTATATCTTGTGCCACACGAGGTTTGTAGGTGGACAGATTTATTCAGCAGGGCCTGACGTTTCGACGTTCCGTCGTCTTCAGAGGCCAAGGTCCACCGTTAAGGGCGTATGTTCGCCCTGTGACCAGTAATAAATCTGTCCACCTACAAACCTCGTGTGGCACAAGATATACTAACACTAACAACTTACAATGCCGAGGTTTCAAGAAGAGAGAAGTTGGGAGCTGCTTGTAAAAGTGTTCAGTTGGTGTGAACATGATTTATTGATTTATTGATTTATTGATTTACTGCACATGTTTGTGCGCTATACAAGAAAGGAACATCAACGAAAAAACATTTAACGGACTTGTTTCTCGATTCCATATATATGGCATATGTAAAGCCTGACCACCGCCCAACTACTGAATTATTTCCCGCCCCTGGCGGTCAGATCTGATGAAAAATCGATGCTGAGGCTTGGTTGCGTAAACAAACTCGCTGTTTGGGTTCTTTAAGAATTAAAGGAAATCCATCTCACCAAATGTACTAACACACGAGACTCTTTCCTAGATTGTAACCGAAACGACCCATTTCTAAAAAGAATCGTAACGGGTGAATAGATCAAAAATGGATGGTTTCAATTCAGAAAACGACCATAGACCAAGCAAAATACGACCCCCCCCCCCCCCCCCACAATCCACTTCGAAAACCAACATTCACTAAAAGAAGACTGTGCTTTCTTTGTGGCGGGATTGCAAGGGTATAGTCTACTTTGAGCTCCTTCCGTGAAACCAAACTATTGATTCGAATGTCTACTCCCGTTAGCTATCGAAATTGGTCGAAGAAATATACAAAACGCCCTGAACTGGTCAATCACAAAGACGTGATGCTCCATCATGATAACGCCAGACACCTCGTTGGTGATCTGTCAGAAATTAACAGAGGTCAATTGGGGACTGATGCCACATCCACTCTTTAGCCCTAACTAAGCAACATCAAATTACTACTTGTTTCGCTCCCTTCAAAACCATTTGAATACCGAAACTTTTGATTGTGATCAAGCTGTTAAAATGAGTTGCATCAGTTCTTCGCTTCTAGAAACCAAGGCGGGCTTCTTCGAACATGGAATTAATTAACTTACCGAAAGATGGCAAAAGGTCATCCAAGAAAATGGTCAATATATCACTGATTTATGTTTGTTGTTAATATAAATAGAATCACTAAAAAATAGGAAAAAACGACATTAATTATCGAACAACCATAGTGGGATATACTAAGTACTGCAGGCGAATTGCGATTGCGCTAAATTCGCTGAACAGAGGTTGAATGCTCGCTTCATATCTTTTCCACATGGTCCTCTTCGTAATTTCACATCGTTTTGTCTGCTCTCGTCTTCTGAACTGGGTTCATCCAAACCCACAGCTGCCGCGCAGCAGCCGCTCCGGTTGCGAGTAATTGATAGAGGTACCACTACGTGGCCATCGTTGTACTGATCAGAGATGTTTATTTGAGCAAAGAATGGTCATCATTCCTTGAGAGTGTCTTCGTTAATTTGATTGCCTCCACAAAAGTTTCCACTTTGTTGCGATGTGGGCGTAGTGACCTGTTGCGCAAACAAAACATACGAATCGATTACCCATCTGGATGCTTTACACCGACAATTCAATTTCAATTTTTCCGATCTTCGTCAATTCTTTACCTTCACTAATCGAGTTCAGATATTGTCATTAGTTCGTATATTAAGGCTGGTGCGACAAAAGCGGAAGAGTCGTGCGGTCTCGCAATGATCTCTGAAACCCTTTACGAGAAACTCGTCAATTTCTGCGGGAAACTCGTCACTACCTCGGTAAGTATAGCGGTGTAGGTTAGACGATTCTTACGTCATCTACAGAAACATGTTCCAGAGCATTCTTATTGAAACTGTGAGTTGTTCTACTGGAAGGGGACGGAGGGGGGGGGGGGCGAAAATACGTTCAAAGTAGCGTCATGTGGGCTTCAGTTTACTTGTGACACAACGGCAACAAAATTTAAAGAAAACGTATTCGAAGAGAACGCTCTAAACTAGACTATGAATGTACAGGGCTTTGCAATCTCCCACCTGGAGATGTCACATTGCACGGGTTCGCTTTGCTTATCTAGCACCCCTTCCCTCCACAAGCACACACTAGAGCATGGATAAAGGACAGCGTAGATTAATCCCTTTTTGGGTGCACCACGCATTCTACTCCGTTCGGTATGTGGAGCCAATTTGAATGCGTATTCGGCCTAAACAACGACTTGCGGTGGCCAGCCGATAAGCAAGTCAGTGCTCCATTCTTTCCAGACAAGTCTGATACCAACAATTCACCAACCCCGGAGGGATGGAAGGTTTGATTGGCTTGGCTTGAAATCCGAACCAGCAACCTGAAATCGCGTGCACACCAAAGCGGGCACCGCCTCCGAATGCCCTCCCCACGTTTGAAGGCTTAGTAAACTTCTATCATTGTCGGAAACCACGCAGCGATACCTCGTGGGGTAGAATGCATGGACCCTCAAAAAATGACGATCTTTATATTCCGTGTGCGACTGTCCTTGAATCTTGGCATGTCGTTGAACAATATGGAAGATAGTCGTAGAGCTGTCGTGCCAAGATTGATATCGAACCTTTATTCGGTTTATGTTTCGACGTAACCGCTTTCTTCAGATCTTGGAAAGGGCGAGGGGAGTTAGAGAAATTACCCGTCCAAGAGTCATTTCAAGTTCAAGTTTCAGCCATCCCAGAAGCTAAAGCGAGAAAGAGACGAACCGTGAGGAAGACAGCCCAACTGGGCTTATCTAAACAGCCGAAAGGATGGTGAGTCACCCTTCGGATGGAGACAAATGTGGGTGAATGAGGTCCTCGAGCCCACAGAGGTCGGCAAACGGAGCTCAAAGGGCGCCAGCCAGAAGGTCGCTGAGGGGCTGACCCGAAGGAAGGACCTCCTTCACTCACATTTATCTCCATCCAAAGGGTGACTCAACAGCCCTTCTGCTGTTTACATAAGGTCAGTTGGGCTGTCTTCCTCACGGTTCGTCTCTTTCTCGCTTCAGCTTCTGGGATGGCTAAACTTGAAATGACTCTTGGACGAATAATTTCACTAACTCCCCTCATCTTTTCCAGGGTCTGAAGAAGGCGGTTATGCCGAAACGTAAGCGGAATAAAGGTTCGATATCATTCTTGGCACGACAGCTCTACGACTTTCCTCCATACTGTTCGACAATCTTTATCATTTTATTTCAGTGTATTTTGATGGATGTAGCATAGGATAGCGTTATCTACCCCCGGGCAGTTTTTCATCTCAAAGTCATCCTTTTTACATACTTCCTTTACCCTTAGTCTCGCCAGCTATCTCCAAAAAAGACTGATGCATTGAAACATCGTTAAAGTCAAAAAGGTTTGCAGAATCATCTCTACCAGGAGAATTAGCGGAACTTGCTCTCAATATCGATGAAACCTTCCACAGGTAGCCGATTATCGGGCACAAGGAGCTATGGAAAGAGGTGCTTCATCTTGAAAATCACTACTGTGTGGAAAGTATTACAAAGCGATTAATGCAAAGCTGGTGGAGAACGAGGGTGGGGGTCAGTGAGCTCGCCACGTCGCAAGACGGTCCCACGCGGATGCTGTGAGAGCAGTAATGAGGCCACCTGCCCTTTTCGAGTTACTTTTCGGGTTTCCTTTGCTGGACGTTTTTTTTTCTTCGACGCTGGCTTTTGTTAATCTGTTTCATTTCCAATCTCACCTCGTTGAGGTCTAGGAAATTGTTCGGAATCTATCAGAACTGACTGACCTTGCGTGACGCGCGCTCAACCTCCAAATGGTGTTTGGTCAAATCAGCTGTGCCCTGTGGGTCATCTGGGTTTATGTTCTTCATTGTCAAGCTGCTGTTGTAAATCTTTTGGTTGTTTAGGGACGAGTACTGATTTTCTATCATTTCGCTCTGCAAGAATCATAAGCTCGTAACTGTTTTCTGTCTTCCTTTTAGCTTTTCTATGCCGTTTCCAAATTGGCTAGATGAACTCATTCATCTCCCCTTCCACAAAATTTTGTCTGCTTCGGAACGTTTGCGATCATATTAGCCACACACCTAATTTATGCTGTTACTAGTTATTTGTCGTTAAGTGCAGATAACTATCTCAATTTTTGTAGCTCACAGACTATAACCTCGATCCTTTACAAATCATCCTTTACATAGATTTGCATCCCTCGAAACGCATTCTTATCGTAGTCGCAGTCAGATGAACAAGTCAACGTCAACTTTTAATGTCATCAAATCTGCTGCACATCTGCGATAAAACTAGAAGAAGAACGGTTACAGGAAGGCTGAACGGTCCCACGAGGTGTGGATGTTGCGTTCGATCAAACGGCGTCGGTGGGGTAATGGCGTAGAGCATTCCCGCCCGGTTAGAGGGAGGTGCGGGTTCGAGTCCCGCCTGGCGCTAGAAGTTTTGATCGCAACAAAACATCGTTATGACAGGTTACACGAAGACTATACGTTGTCCGCATCTACAGTAAGAAGGGATGGGGTTTTACAAATTCATGGCCTGGAGAAGGTGATCGTACATTATGTGTTCAATTCCTCTTCTAGGCGGCGACCCCTCGGCTAGGATTGCGTCTCTTTCTCTCTTCTCTTTCTTTTTTCTTCTTTCTGTGTGTTTACTCGATATTAGATGAATATCCGTTTCTGGCTCCATGTCTAGGTATGTACAGATCAATCGAAGTTTACCAATACCGAACTAGAGGGAACCACACATACCATCTGCGCCCTGGGTCTCTGACGCTAGAAACAAAAGGCTCTGGCGTTTTATAGTCCGTTGAGATGAGATGTTATGGGTTATCATCGCAATTGTGGTATTTATTGAGCAAAAGACATAACTATAGTGGTTGAGCAGGCGTGGTTCTTTATCTTCTACATATACTGCTATAAAAACGTGCGAAACGAAAACCAAACCAATTCTCTGTTTTCCATACTTTCGTAATTAAACTATCACAGACCTGGAGGATATCGCGGATGTTACGTGCGGTCAAGCAGCGCCGGTGGTGTAAGGCGAACATCGCTGCCCGGAAAGCAGAAGATGCGGGTTCGAGTCCCGCCTGGCGCAAGAGTTTTGATCGCAACAAAACATCCAGTAACAGCATATAGCCTCTCTACCAGCCTCTCCAGGCTTAAGCAAATGTGTTAAACTATCACAATTTATATGGCTTTACTCATTTATCGTTTAAAAGAGTAAAAACTCTAAGTTGTTTGCTGGATGGATTTCGTGAATAATAGTGCCCAGGGACACAACTAGATTAGCGCTACGATGTCTAGTGGAAGTGGGATGTGTAAAAAAGGATTGACCAGGATCGGTTTTCGTGCCATCAATATTTTCTGCTAAATATAGTTGCATTGTTGTGATCCCACAACGGTCAGTCGTGTTTGTGAGAGCAACTCGACCAAACTGGCTGAACAATTCGTCCGCACCTCTGGAAGTGCTTATCAGCGAGTGATCAACAATGTACCTTTCTGGGCAATGGAAAAGGAAGAGGAAAAGCAATAAAGTCCTTTTGGCGTGGATCTAGAGTCAGTGAAAACAGCTACTTTTCTTGCCCGCTGTTTTTACTTCGAGCATGCTTCTCTGTCTAGTTCAGCACATGTACGTTTTCCTATTTACTGTTTAAAAAGCGGCTATACCGGGGCTGACAGCTGATCCGAAACTCAAGAGTCTACCAGAGTGTCACTACTCTTACAAATGTCCAACCTCCACAAATCGTTGCAGTTAAAAGCCGTGCAGTCCTGTATCAAAATCGTTGCCAAGTGATTCTTAATCCGCGCTAAGCTCTTCAAACACCGTTCACCGTGACAAGCAGTAATGTGCTTCAGTAAGCAGTCCGTGATGTTTTTCTGATGTCATGGTGTCGAAGTCAATCCAAATAGGATGAAAGCATGTGCTGCACGTTAATGTAGGCTGAGGCAATCGTAATTCGCATTAGTTTCTTAATGGAACACATCTCCACTGCACGTCGTACACTATGGGTCCACTTTTTTCAAACGAACTTTTGCTCATCTCCGCGCTTTTCGCATCCACAACCATGAACGACTTGTCGGGTTATAAAACCTTCCAGATGAAGCAATCGGTGTGGGATCGCGTGCCCGCCGTGTCTTCATAAATCTTCGGGTTTTCTTTCGATGCCAGAGCTTAAAGTTCCGAATTCTTCAGACGCATTGTACTTACCGGCATAAAAAAGGCGCAGATTTTCGTTACAAGGAAAAACGATGTTCTTTTTTCCAAACAGCTTTTTATCACTCTTCGCTTCTGTATTACGGATTCAAATCTCAGGAAAAATTGCTAATTTCAAGCATATGTATGCTTTGAGACAATACGCCACACACGTAGCAACCTGGCTATCAGTGAGCTGTACCTCACACACAGAAATTGAAGGTTTATAGAGACCCTAGGATATGCCTGGTACGTTTAGACATCGGAGGCAATTCTGGTACAAAAGAAGAACCAAGAACAAGGTGACGTGCTTGACAAAAACACTTGCGATATCTATAGCATATTTATATATTTTTATAACATCATGACTCATCACTGATAACGGCGGCTTTCTACCCAGAGCAATGGGCAATATTTTCTCGAAATTCTGATATTAAGGTGTGCATGCAGACCATATTGGTAACCTCAACGGCACTTTCGGGCGAGGTTCACACCACTGCCGAAGATGGAAATGACTCACGCTTTCTAGCGGCGACTAATCTGAAGCCCCTTCTCTCGCCGCTCTTCGTATTTTTCTCGCTGTTAGTGAAGAAGAGCCGACAAATCCTACTGTGATCATCTGAGGTGTGCCCCTCGTGGCACTGTCAGCTCAGAAAGTATTAATTTAAAAGCGTAGCGCCGCCCGCCGACTTAACTGTAAACCCACCAAAGGCAGTACTTTGGAACCCGATATAGGTGTAGGATATGATCTAAGATAAGTTATGCTTCCCGTGTATTCCATAAAGGCCTCATGCGAAAGAATTGGGCGACTTCGACTTCTTTGTGTCCATGTCAGTTTTGCAGGGGCGACACCTTTTAGGCGGAGTCATCCCAGACCATTCTTCTGTCATTGCAGCAGTTCTTAGCTTACCTTTTGTTTTCAATATACTTGAACAAGCATCTTACATCTCTCAACATGTGTCTTAATTTCCCTCAGGTGACCTGACGTTCGGATAACCTTGATGTATCAAGTGATGCTCATAGCTCGCGACGCGGCGACATCTCGCCTGGTCAAAGTATACAAATCGATTAATGGCCGCCAATCGATTGGCATACTTCACCCGTGTAACCATTTGTCGACGTCGCCGACTGTAGACAGGTCTATACTTGTGTTGGCTTCTTGCATTTGTAGTCGCAATGTAGTGATGCTGCGGCTACCCAGAACAATTCCTCGTGATCATCGAGCCTAGTCACACGAATGCCTGCTCTCGATCTGCTGTAATGGCGGTTTTCGGACGGCAGGCTGTCCTCCACGTATTACTGGATTCCTCGCGACACTGGTGACATTAAATTTGTCACACACTGATGAGCACATCACCCGGGATTCACCGACTGATCATTTGGCATATGAATCACTCCTAATCACTCCCATCGAACAGTTTCTCTAGCTGTAGCCGTATCTGTGAGAAACGTGGAGATTTCCGAGAGAGATAGAACGGTGCACTTTTTATAATGACAAATTGTACTGTAATGTTTGAGATACTAGCCAAGGCCGACGTTAAGCTTCCTTAAGGATAAGGGCGGCGTTATTCAATCCCCTTTTGGATGCGCCACGCATTCTACTTCTACGGGAATGGCGTGGAAGCGATTTCATTTGCCATACAATGACTTGCGGTGCCCACCCGATGAATAAACCAGCGCTTTATCCTTCCCAGATAAGTCTGATACCAATTCACTGACTCCGGAGGGATGGAAGGCTCGGTTGGCCTGGCGGGAAATCCGAACCAGGAACGTGGTATCGGGTGCAGGCGACAGCCGGCGCCTCCTCTGACTGCACTCCACGCGCCCATAAGCTTCTCTACTGCCGACAATTTGGTGACTTTTGAAAATGACGGGGACAGTTGTGCTACTCTGAAAAGAGCGACTCTCCAGAACGTCCATCTCGAGATACAGCTAGGCCTTAATCGTTATCAAGACCAAAGAGAGGCTACCTGGAAACGGTTAGGGTTCATTAGTAAAGAACTGCATAACATTGTTTTGCTAACTGATTCAGCTCACTTCTGCATAGTTCCAGGCATAGCTCATTAAAACAAGGTTTCGCTTCTATTTCAGTTGCACGAACTTTCCAGTGGCATTTCTTATCGGAAAGCCTGCGTCGGTTTCAGATCTTGCTACGGGTAACCCTACATCCTGAAATTGATTCGTTTTCTCAACCCATCTTTTAACCGCCTTTAAAATTTCAGAAAATCCTTCACTCCTTCATATTCTCCACTCTTATATCAAAGTGAAACTATTACTGCTCATCCAAAGGATAACTTTACGTATTACTGTATAAAGTATTTCTGTAGATCGTTTCTACGAAATTGAAAATTTTACCTAAGCGTTCTCTCTCAATCGTATTGTTTCTGCCATTATACGAATGCTAGATAAGGACTACAAAAAAGTGAAAAATAGAAGAAGCTTCTCCGGAATTCTATAGTAAACAAAGAAACTCTTAGGCATGTCTGAAAGCCAACAAAATGTTAACTTTCAGATTGAGGGCGTTTCCACGCACTAGAATTATGCAAATTACCTGGTTTACTGTAGATCCCTTCATCCTCAGGTTGTTCGAGCGAGCTTCATCAGCGTCTCTATCCATCCTACCAATCCTCGTGTGTCAGAGTAGCCCAGCATGTCCTCCATGGCGGACTAGTAACTCAGTGTGTCCTTGAACAGTTATTCAAATGAATTTCCCATTTTCGATGATTCCCTTCAGCAACATTATATCACGGTTTTCGACGTGTGGAGTTGATATAATCGAAGTATAAGCTCTGCATTACGTCTTATTGCGACCGTACGCGTCGATTAAAAGTCATCTTCAGTCTTTATTGTCCTAAGAGATTACGTGTCTTCCAATGGCTGTTCTTCTGACATTGTTCGCACGTTTCCTTTCTTTCTGTCAACTTTCGACGATAAACGAAGCGAACAGTGAATCGTTTCACTTGCAGGTTCCCGTTTTTGCTTCCACGAAACAGCTGTTGTTATGGTAAACTCTTCCTGTAGCTGTAGTCCCTCTATTGTAAATCGAGGTAAGTGTAGTTTTGTTCGTGTGTATTTCGCTCTTCACTCGCGATCATCTTATATATCTGCTTTGCCATCGGATTTGTCATATAGTTGACGGTGACATCGCGAGGAAAAAAAAAGCCGCACAGTCCCTCCCACCGTGCTCTCTTGCTCCCGCACGGTCTGCTTGAATCAGATCGCGGATTCACCTCCGCCCCTACCGACCGGCAGATGCCCACTGTCGGGCTTCGGGAGCGGTTGTCCCATCCCTTCCGAAGCTTATGCTGCCTCCCCCCCCCCCCCCTCATTACTGCGCAGTCCTAGGTGTCGGGGGTCAACCCCAACTGGGGCCATTGCTTCGCTGCCTTATGCACTGGTGTATCCTCCTTTGAAGTTCCTCGAAGGCCTTTGCATCATGAGACAGCAATTTGACTGTGGCGCGTATTCAGGGGAGTCGGTGATACGGCAAAACACAGAGCATTTTCTGGTTCCTCAAACCAGAATTGTACTCGTACTTCTGATGTGGGAGTTACATTTGATATGATGTAGAGATATCGGTTGTTCTTCTTCGACTGTCTCATCCCTCCAAAAGCTTATGGCTGTCCTTGTTGGCTCCATCACTTTTCCTGTGGAGGTCACACTGGATAACGCCGGGGGTATCCACTGCCCTCTTTCGGGAATCCTAAGTCATCTTACATTATTAGTATTGCACTCCCATGTCTCTTCTGGAGACTTCGGGTATCATGCAGGAGTATCTGCCGTCCTCCTTCGGCTATCTCATCCTTCCTGAAGTTTATGGCTTTCCTTGCTAACTCTTTACTTCTTTTGTGGATGTTACACTGGGTACCATGTAGAAGTGTCTGTTGTACCTCTTCGTCTGTTTCTTCCCTCCCGAACCTTACGGATGTCCTTGTTAGCCCTTCCATTTCTCAAGTGAAAGTCACACTGGAGTATCCACTGCCCTCCTCTTTCTAAGTCACCTTACATGATTAGGTTTGCACTCTCATGCCTCTTCTGGAGACACTGGGTGTCATGCAGGGGTATCTGCCGTTCTCCTTCAGCTATCTCATCCTTCCTGAAGTTTATGGCTTCCGTTGCTAACTCTTTACTTCTTTTGTGGATGCTGTACTAGGTACCATGAAGTGTCTGTTGTACTTCTTCGTCTGTTTCATCCCTCCCGAAGCTTATGGATGTCCTTGTTAGCTCTTTCATTTCTCATGTGGAGGTCACATGGCTTTCCTTGCTAACTCTTTACTTCTTTTGTGGAGGTTACATTGGGTACCATGTAAAAGTGTCTGATGTGCTTCTTCGGCTGTCTCAATCCTCCCGAAGCGCATGGCTTCCCTTACTAGCCTTTTATGGAGGTTATATTGACTGGCGCATGAGGTGTCTACCGTTCTCCTTCTCTTTCTGGAACTCTAAATCGTCTTGCATGATCAGCAAAGAGTCACTACGTACATTTGTCATAGTTCCTGTGTCGTGCGCATGTGTAATGTGGAATCTAGAAGCTGGCGAAGCTCGCGAAAACATTCTTGTGTTCCACTTGCGCGGATTGTCATCTGTTTAATGCGCATTCGTTGGTATGAGTTGTTCAAGTTAACTCGAGCGATGTAGGCTGTATAACAATGTATTCATTAGTGCACCCTCTAATATAGTGTTGTCATTGACTACCTGCTCCTACTGTCAAGATTTTAGGAAATGTTTGGATAGGTAGTCGCTGTGGTTTATCTAAGGGTTTGGATTTTCTAAAACGAACGGAAAAGTAAGAAAGTGTTTTCTGGAAAGTACTACGAACGAGAGCATGGTCTTCTTCGGGATTATCCCAAAGCTCCTTGTGTCAACAGGTAACATCCTAATATTTGATGCTGCGCGTGCCTAGCCCAAGGCGCACTCCATCGCTGCGATCAGAACTGCCAACTGATCCATTACTTTAATAACGGTATACGTGCGCAGCGACATAATCAATAATCAACGCGTGGCGCGCGCAATTCTAGCATCATGGAGGATGTGCATCACTTAATCTTAACCCGCTACATTCCCTCATAGGCTAGTTAGCAATCACTGACGTAATCTGATACCATTAGGGAAGCCTTTCTGGGCGGGTGCAAGAGAAGGTGTGATTGGTTGGTCCCTCGCACCCAACCCATACCCAAAACTATTTCCCCAGATAAATCATACTCGGTGTGAGTCACTCCCTTCGTGCAATGCTGTGCGAATTCACTTCTACGGCAGGTCGTGAAGGCAGTTTGAATGGGTATTTTGCCTGTACCCATGACCTACGATGCCCAGCCGAAGAGCAAATCAATGTTTGTCCTTCCTAGAGATGCCTGGTACCAATTCAACGAATCCGGAGAGATGGAAGGCTTGGTGTGCCTGGGCGGGACCCGAGCTCGCAACATTGGTTTCATGTGAATCCGCGAGTGAGCGCTGTCTGCGAATGCGCTACCCGCACCCACCCTGGTTTTCCCTATAGTGCAACAAATTTTGAAATTAACTCCATTTCGTGAGATCTCGGATCCAATCAAACTTCGATCCCTTGCAGGTAGAATTCCTATCCTAGGCATTCACAAACGATGTTGGGGGTTTCAGACGTTTTTGCTGGTTCAGGTTTGGACTTCGGTTCTTTAATACTCCATCATAACATGCTTCGAAATCCGAGCCGCTAATCGGTTTACACGCCAGACTCGATCCACCCCCCTCCCCCCCCCCCCCCCCCCTCCTCGCTGCGGAAGGCCTCCTGTTGAAGCACGGGTTTTCCTGAATACGTTTCTTCGGTGGCTACTCCGCTGAGCTGCCTCGTCGATGTGAACTACGCTCTACGTGCTTTGCTAGCGGGACGCATTAGATGCGTGGATCAGAACTTCGGATGCGCTGGCTCGCTTTGATGTTATGGCGGATGAGATAACTGGGGCTTCCGTATGTGCAGCGCGTCGTCTCGGCGACCAGTGTGCATTCATGCCGCTCTTGGTTTGTTGTATCCTTTTTCGTGAAGACGAATTTGCCATGTTCCAGTGGCTCCGTAGAAGACTCATCGCTTCGTTCTTCTGAGAACCGGAATGGAGCGATAGTATTCTACGAGCAGCGTCGAATTACATGACTTCGCGCTGTAGTCTGCCGCAGAATTCACGTTCTGGTTGAGCCTTTCCCAGTAGCTCGACAGATTAGTACTCCTGGTTCTGCGATATGAACATCTCGAAAAACAGTGACTCTAGGTGTGGCACCCCTTCGCCACTGAAGCGAGATCTCTTCATGGAGGGCTTTGAAGGGGCCTCAGGTTATAATCGGATATACGGCGATTAGGTGGCCTAGACCTTCACTGAGATTCTAGTACTTTTCGAACATAAGGTTAGCAGTCACCTCCTTTTTTGGCCTATATTATAACCACGATATCATTCGAAATGGTTCCGTTCTTTTATCTCTACTTCTCTGAACATAAACAAATAAAAGCAAAAAGCGGGTGCTGTGGTATTTACCACTGACCAAGATATCTAAGGTGATTTTAGGCGCACAATGATCTATTAATCAATAACAAGCACTCGAATTCAATCTCCGTTTATGGGGTGATGTCTTCTCGGTCAAAGGGTGCGACAATAAAGTGTTGCCTTGTGTGTAAGTTTGAGAGTAGTACTGCTTTTTCATACTTCTGGTGAGTAATCCTACTGTGTGAAATCCTGGTGATATGAGATCATGACGTCCACGCAAATTCTGTTTTTCATTTCTGGATTTTATTCTTGGAGTCCAATTCATTTTCACTCCGTTTGTCCTCATCTTTCGCTATCAGTGCTTGCGCATCGGTCTGTTATAGCTTTTTTTCCTTGGCTTTTCCCAATGTGCCACAACCTGCCTGTTCTGCCTAAGTTTGTTCCTTTTCCGTCTCTCGAGCAATTCCTCACTCTGATATTCATTCCATCGTGTGTTCCTCTCTTTTCTCCTCTCCATCTCTTCTTCAGTCGTGTACCCTCGTTATGTCTCCACTTGCCAACGTCTCCTTTACCCATCTTCCCCTCTTGACGTGGGCCCCATTGTTCGTTGTTAACGGAAGTGCATAAATTCTGCCCTTGCGCTAATTCTTCTGTTCCTTCGACGTTTAAATGATAGATTTTCTTTGTCCCCATCGAGATGTTGCTTTCTGAAGCAACCATCAGATGATATTGATTTCTTGAATAAACTTCCTAGCTTATGCCACCAGTAGGGAGGGCACCGTGCTCTACCAGACATACTCCGAGCCAACTCACCTTTTCAAATGAAACCGGAATCCTTTGATGATGCTCTTGCCCTCGAGCGCTAATGGGGGTCCAAACTCATGCTTTGGATTACCTATGCAGAGGATTTTCCATCCTGAGACAATATTGGAAGCGTGGTAAGTTCTCTTTTTTGTCGGGCCGTCAAGTGTAACCGGAGCATAGGACAAGAGCTGGCGTCTCAAGTGTTCGTGTGTGCTCTGCTCTCACGTCTATTATGTGACCAATCTATTATGGATGCGTCATGTACAGCGGTGCACTCGCACTCCTCTCGTCGTCATATGGATGGATTGCACAGCTTTTGTATATACGACAAGCACTAAGAGATGATAAGCAGCCACTCAGTATTCGATCATGTAGAATAGCCTATACTGTACCACGTTGCAGATGAGAGAAGAAGCTCGGCGATGTTCCACCGCACGCGATCGTTTGCGTAACGATGATTTCATCGCATGTTGGCTCACTTCTAATCAGGTCAGCGATTTGTGATTACCTGGTACTTAGCGGGATGTCTGCCTCATCGCGTATAGAAAACCCTGGAATGTGGTGCATCAGACGTACGAGTGCCAAAATTGCTCATTATTTATTTATTTGTTTATTTATTTAATACGTTCGCAATAAGCGCAAGCGAGTATTATAACAACAACAGGAAGACACACATAAAGCGAGTGAAACCAATGTCAGATCTGTGACAAATTAAGACATGAATAAGAAGTCTATTCAGCCAAACCGAATAGGGCGGCAAGGCTGTGATTTGTTAAACTTCATAAGATTTCATTGCGCAGTCTCTGTTCTTCCAACCGAATTAAATAATCGCTTGAACGCATAGGGGCATTTCTGCAGTTGCCATTAAACAAGCATCGCGGACTATTGCGTTCAGTCTCTAATCAAGTACAGCTAGGATACGGAACGGACCTTTGTGAGCGCTCATGGGGACAGACATAGCTGCATCGGAAAATCGGCAGAGTGGCGTTCTACCTCTCGCCCTTTAAACAGAGGCGTGGCAAATGTCTGCGTCTCCACTATCTCGTAAGGCAGCTACGGGACTCTCGAGAAAGCCCAGGGCGTTGGGGTGGGCGGGCCAGGGGACGTGGGGTAGAACGCTCGACCCCCCGGAAAATCGCGTCTATGTCGCTTCCATCGTGGAACGCAGCGATTAGTAAAGTTCTGTTCATACTTGGCGATGGCAGCAATGGGAGCGTACGTAACTACACAACAGAAGCCCATGGGAAAATGAAATCCGGACTTAAAACACCTTCCTGCTGACCACATTTCTTTTCTAAACTTCGATTGAAGCAATCACCCTACACATCCACATCTCTTCCGATCAAGCATTTGATCGGAAGAATTGGCGTCACCACATCAGAAGAGCGGACCCCGCCGCCAAGCGCAACAGACGCTCATGAAAGTGATGATGATGAATCACCCTATACATCTACTGTTTACGAAGATTGCGATGGTTTGAACCGCAGGAATCGTATAAGCAATGCGAATTTTCTTTTGATCTGAATGAAATTCTAGAGCAACTTTGGACTTTGGAAATGCGCATTCTCTCCATCTAAGCGAGTGATACCGCTCTCTGCCTATTAAGCTAAAGTCATTGAGGATACTTTTTGAATAATAGATTGAATTGAACGAGCGCAGAGCAAATTTTCGGGTGCGCACGATTTTGGGGGCGGGGTCTCCAGCGCTGGGGACGAGCAGTCGCGGCGATGCTTACGTGATTCCAGCGCGTTTTCTGATTGAGTCAAGAGGATCGAGGCTTGTCTCACGCATGAGAGGGATGATTTCGCCGTTTTGAGAGAGCACGCATGTGAAATAGGCGCCTGTCGACTAGAGTGGCGTGGTTGTATACGTTGGCGGTGATAGAGTGTGTCAGACAGCGAGGAGGGCATGGTGGCGCGGAGGGCGCGAGGCAACGCGACAACTTGTCCCAATTGGCTGCCACAACCGTTGTTCCCGCCCCAAAATCGTGCGCATTTGCATCCACCCCAAATTTTCGAGCACTTCCCACATTCAGCGGCGGTAGATTAGGCGCTCAAACGCTGGCGCTGTCACTGCAGTCGCTCGAGAAGTATGAACTGGCGGTGGGGGCGACAGCGACAGCGCTCGAGTATGAACAGAGTTCACGGTCACCGCGTGGTTTTAATCGATTTGCACGTCTTGCCTGGCCGACAAATCGCTCCTGTCGCGAAGTATGAACAGGCCCGTAGCGCTGGACCCTCGAGTTGGCTACAATACGTGGCGTCTCGTCGGTCGAGTTCGAAATCCTTGTGAGAACCTCTGAAATTGAACGCTGACTTGAGTATTATTTATTTATTTATGACGTGGACCGAGACTACACGTGAAAATACAGGTTAGAATTTAGAATAAAATACCAGTGAACTCAATTAAAAATAAATACAAGTGAAGGCACTCATTGTACACGTAAAAGTATTTTTCGAAACAATACAAAGATAGACCCCCACTCAAAATGTGGTTGAGCAAAAATTTTTGTAGGTGAAGAAGCTTGTTCGGTCTCGCAACTTTGCTATCGAAAGATAAAGTCTGAGCTTTTCTCTTATATTCCTTGTCAGTCAAGAGCCAAAAAAGTTGAGCGGATCTATACAAACTCTTGCTGTGCTCATTTTAAACAACATGAGGAGGTGTACTATTGTCTTAATTTTCAAGCCAGTGGTCTCATGCTAAATAAATTATTTCAAATTTTTTAGTATTTATTTTTAAAATTAATTTTAAAACATGAGATGAAGCTATTAGCTAGCGTGGTCGTAATATTTTTTTCTTTAGCAACCTGGGTATGTACCTGCCACAAATCGAGCGCCCAGGACCGTGCACTTCCGTTCACGTGCTTCCAGCGGTTAGTTGAATCCTCATGGCATTCCCTTTATCTTTTGCCGCTTCTTTTACTATGCCTTGTTATTTTTCTTTGCAGCTCGCGACTCATCCAATTCTACGAGCAATAGCAGTTTAACTGAAAAACCGAAGTACCTTAACGGAGGGTGAGATCCACAAGCTTTTCTCATTTCATTTCTTGTCATATTGTAATCTTTCTTCGCTGCTTAAAAATGTCTCATGTGGAAAATATGTGGAATGTTGCAAATTGGAATGAAGTACCCAGTGTATCGTAAAGCTTATGAAGTTAGAAAATTGTGAATGCTTATTGGTTATGTTCATGCATACGCTGAGGCGCCACGTATTATACTTCCACGGAATGTCGTGGAGGAAATGGCTTTATCACTTTCCATTTTTCAATTCCACGTCTTCGGTTAACAATGTTTCTAGTGCCATTACCCCACTGTGTTCTCTATGTCACTAGCAAGAAGTTTACGGCATATTTTTCAGATATGGATGGGTTGTTGTTGGCTTTAGTTTTATACTTCACTTCATCGCTGACGGACTTTCGTTTAGTTTCGGTGTGCTGTTCCCGAAAATTCAAGAAGTAAGTCTTCAGCTCTGTTTTTGAGGTTATAACTAAATCTAAACACTTCGGTTCAGAGATTTGAAGCGAAGCGATTCGGAGCTAGTTCCGTGGCGTCATTGTTCCTGTCTCTGCCGTTGCTTTTGGGACCGATTGCTGGTTTCATTACCGACGTCTGTGACTGCAAGTGAGTTGTCCTCTGCTTTCTGAAGGCGAAGTGAATGACGAGGCTGAGTTGATGAAGCGCTTCTACACTGCAAGGTTCTTCTGTAGTACTTCTACGATCTAGGTTCATATTGGCGAAGTCGTTGGGACCGTATTAACGATAATGGGAACCTCTTTGGATCTCTACGGTGTGGTCACTTTCTATACAACAAAGAGAATACGTGTTGGTATGGGACATATCCGATGCATAATATTGATGAAAAGTAGGAACACGATTGAAAAACAGTTGTACAAGGCTTACCCTAGGTGATTACCTGGTTACTTTTACTGACATATACATAATTTTAATTTGAAGTCAGTAGCAAAACGAAATTTACATCTTTTAAAATTTAAAAGTTTAGTGAACAAAATGAACAAACAATTTCGAACAATAAGTCAATGTAGTCAACAATGTAGTCAATGGCAGGTGTGAAGTCCAAAGCAGTATAACTGTACTAGATACTTCGACGGTGCATTCGGTTCATTTTCTCCATTTCGGCTCGAAAAGGGTATAATTCGTCTCTTGAAGTGACCGGAGAGGTACTGTTGATGCCTATTCGAACATTATTTGTTGACAAGAAGGGCTCTCCTTCCCTCCGTCTAGTAACTGGTACCGATATGGGCCCAATATTGCGCGTGATGTTTTACTTGTAGATCGTGTATCCGGAAGGTTACGTTCGTGTGTTTAAAGAATTCACCCAAAAATTCCTGATTTTGTTTATTCAAGTGAGTGCATACTGATTTCTACTAAATATTCATGCTTGGTCACATTAACCTGGAGGGGGTCAAGATAAAAATTTCTTGTGTAGCGAGGCTTCTGTTTCGTTCCCATTATTTTTCTTTTTATTAGTTCTACATTTTCTTTCTTCAATTTATTTCTGTTTTGCATTCCAGGAAGACGATCCTGATTGGAGGTATCGTTTGCTGTCTGGGAGCTGTTTCGTCGTATTTTTGTCAGTCAATCCTCATGTTTACTCTGTGTTTTGGAGGTTTGATAGGAGTAGGTAAGCGCACTTCATCGGTGTTTTATTTCTGCATTTATATACTGTGTCGTTTTTATAGTCATAAGAGGAATTTTCAGGCCTTTCACTAGTTTACAACGCAGCTATAGTCATAGTAACCTACAACTTCGAACAAAGAAGAGGAGTGGCGACAGCTTTAGCAGTTTCCGGTACCGGTGTGGGAACAATAGTGTTTCCAGTGTTTCTTAAGCATGTAAGTCGTTTCGTTCATAACTACTAACTTTCCAAAAGTAGCCACGAGTTCTCCGCAAAGACGGGCGAGTTTCTGGTAGACTCTGGTTGCGGTACCGTACTAGCGTCATTTCTTTTTGCATTTCTTCTATTGGTTTCACGCTTTTGTGACCTATTCACGTTTTTTATGATTTCAATGACTGTTTTTCGTTTTTCGATCTTCGCAGTTTGCTTCAAGGGCTCCCCGTTTCTTGGCTAGTGTCTCTTCCAGTTTTGTGTTTTATGAACTTCATCTACACTTTTGGTGCGCTTTTAGTATTTTTTATTTGCTGTAAGCAGTGAACGAAATTGTAAAAGAAAACATCGAAAACGCGAAATAAAAGTGTCCCAAAAATACGAAATAGAATGGTCATAAAGCACTTAAATGCAAGAAAACTTTGAAAGCGCGAAGTTGTAGAAGTCTCAGCAGATTCGGAAACAAATGGGAAACAAAAGTTACAGCATCCTCTGCAATCAATCCTTTCCGTCGATTGAAATATGATAAACGTTGTTTTAGCGATTTCTGGGGCCTCTAGCAAAAACTCATCCGTTTCGGTGGGCAATTCGATGTTACTCTTGATAGTTTACTCGATATTGAGCGGCATTGTGTGCCTTTCCTGAGCTTTTGGCTATGCTTTTTTGGCTTTTATTGTCCCTTTTGCTTCGACTACGTTTTTCGCTGTCAAGTATTGTATGTTTCTAGTTTGTTCCTGAGGTTGGAACTGAAATTGGCTCAGCAATCATAGCGATCTCCTGCGTGCTTTCCGTTATTATCGTCATTGGCGTTGTTGTTAAGGATGTTGAGTGGCAAAGTGACACACCTGAGTACAAGGTAAGTAAACGAACTTCTTATTTATCGCTTTTTTTACGCACGCTTTGTTGTTTTCAGATGAAGGTTTTTCATCGAAGGCTGAAGAAGTTACGCGAGGATGACGAGAGTATGAAGAACCAGGAGTTTGGACGATTGGTCAGTTGAAATGCTTTGCGTTTTGTTCTTCTTTTTTGCGTGTGCCCTCAACATTTTATCATTTTAGCAGTGTTTTTGTTGATGATGGCTTCGCCAATTTTTTCCCATTTGCATATTTTACTTTATTTTTTCAGCTAGTTTTGTGTTTATCGTAGTTGAGTTCTGCCAGACTTATTGACGGCGCTCCATAGAAGCATCAGCATCCCCTTCTAAGGCGCTGGGTCACGTGCTTGCGATGGAGCACGCTCCTCTGCCACAGAAACTGCAGCTTATGTGGTCTCTTCATGTTCCTCATAGGCTTAAAGTTAGAATCAGCAGGTTTTGCAGACCGAAGTCGTTCTTTACAACTTCAGCAAAATCGGTTCTCTGGAAGAGAGGGTGCAATTTTGACTGTCTGTTTCAGTATCAAGATGTGGAACCTCGTCGCGCATGCTCTCTTCCATCGATGCCATCATTTTTCCGACCTTTTATGAACAAATTGGATTTTAACGCCGAGGTACGTCTCGCTTTTGTTCATTTTCTTATCCAACTTGCAAGACGGATCTCATTCCAGGAGGTCAGAGATGCTGCGTCCGCCCTTCAGGATCACCCGACGCGTTCTCGTTCTGTGGGAACCTTTATGAATAGACAGGCCAAGGTGGACCTTCCACCCGTTCCTGAATTTTCCATGCTTGGTGGACAGTTAAAACATCTCGAGCATCTGAATTTGCACGTAAGCTCACCGTTTGTTCAGTAATTTTTCTATGTACTTAATCACCGCCTTATAGTTGGACAACTCACCATGTACTACGGTTCATGTTAAACCGAAGAAAAGGATTCCTAACAAAACAGCCATGAGCATGGACGCAATCAACAATATCGACCATGACAGCAGCCAAGCGCTGATTAGAATGTGTGTGCTTTTGAAGGCAGAGTACAAGACTGATTCGTTGCTTCTCGTTTGAGCTGTTCATCTGAGTACGTCTCATATTCAGTTTCCTAATACTGCTGTTTAAGCACAGTGGGAAACAGTAGCAGTGAGGAGCCATTGGAGGACACGGAGAGCAGCACTGAGTCAGATTCGGAAATGTCGAATGATGGTGACTCTTCCAGTTCTGAGCTGTCAGATACGTGTCTGAACAGGGTACGCCTTCTGTCACTCTTCCTAAACTAAAAGAAGAGAAACTGGGTTCACAAAGAAGTTTGCTTCATCACATTTCTTTTGTAGACCAGACCCACGGAAGCCGTTGCTCTGAATGGACTTGCGAAACTGGAATTTGGACCAACAGGTAACTTTAGCTAAGCGAAAGAATCACTTACCGGCAACTATTTAATTGTCTTTGATTCCCAAAGACGTGATGGATGGAGGCATTTGTATATAGGGGATCGTGATAATATTATCATGCAGAATTCAAGGCGAGGATGTTCATGGAAAGAGCGACGCGCTGAGTACATATGAGGATAAGGGTATATGATGTCGTTATTCAATCCTTTTTTGGATGCGCTGTGCATTCTACTTCTACGGGATGTCGTGTAGGCGGTTTAAATGCGTATTTGGCCTATACAAAGACTTGTAGTGGTCAGCTGATGAGCATGTCAGTGTTTTATCCTTCCCAGATAAGTCTATTACCACTTCGCCGGCTCCAGAGGTGATGGAAGGCTTGATTGGCCTGGGAGTGAAATTCGAACCAAGAACATGACATTGGGTGCATGCGACAGTCACTGCCTCCTCTGAATGCGCTATCATGCATCCTGCCAGTACATATGGACGGGGAGTGCTCTGTTCCATTTTGAGCGTTCGCAAATCTAGTTTTCTTAAACACGGATTCTTCCTTAAGAAACGTCGCTGCCAATGTCCGCTCGCCTTTTACGGTCCTCGTTGGCACCAGGCATGACCGGAAATCGTATTCCTGCTGGCAATGTGGTCGCTAGGTGAGTATATCACGCTTTCTGGCTACAGTTGCTAGTTACTTCGGCGCTACAAGCTGCAGTCTAAACAACTACAAAGTCAACATCATTCTCAAGGTACCGCGGACCTTCCAATTTGATCGCCTACCAAGGAAAGATACCATCGGCTCCAACGCTTGCAGTTCGCAAGAAAAGAAAGAATCTTCTCGCAAAACTACATCTTAAAGCGGTGAGTCACTTTATTTTATCACTCGATCACCAGGGTCATGTTGAGCGAGAAATTTAAGGTCAGTAAAGGCCTGCGCGATGAGATGGTACTTTATCGCCTTCTTTTGAAGGAGTCTTCTTTTGTATTGTGAGTTTGAAGGATAATCCGTCTATTTCGCTCTTTGTAATGAGTTTGTATTTAAGATTCCTGTTGAGCGTTACGAGCCTTTACTTTGTTCTGGATGTTCCTTACGTGTTTTTCTACGATTTCGCTGTGGAGAACTTGAAGGTGAGATTTCATTTGACAAAATGTTTGCGACGTGTGTTTACACTACTTGTTCTATTCGATGGCCGTTTCAGATTGAGGAAACATCTGCTGCTTGGCTCACCTCTATCATTGGAGTTGCCAATCTCCTTTCGACGTGGATTTGTGGAGTCATATCCGACGCTGATTGTGTTAAGACAGTATGTGTCACCTGTCAAATGAACTGCTGAAGCCCCTGACGAAAGGTTATGCTATCACTTTTTTCCAGCGTTTGTTCACCGTTTACGGAGTGGCAATGTGTGGTCTGACGTTGTGTATGTGGTTCGTGACGATGGTCTCGACAACGACAGGAATGGCGGTACGTTCACCGTGGCCTTCAAACCTTTCAGCTTTCTCACTACACTACAGTTTTTGTATATGGGTGGAACACCAGTGTGGTTATTTCGGGTGGGACTGTATTTGGTAGTTGTAGAATGGTTATTTCAGTTCATCTGTACGTGTTTCGGCTTCTTTATCTCGTCCAACTATGTGCTGCAATCTGTTATGCTCACTTCGATGTGGGAGGATATGCGCAACTTCCAAAGTTCGTACGCTCTGACCTCTTTTTGTGAAGGGATCGCTACGTTGTTCGGACCGCCTGTTATTGGTATGTTGGTTTTAGTCATTGTTTTTTCTTCTTTTCCGAGGTATGCTACACTGCCGCGTATATCAGACGGCAACGAATATTTATCGATTTTCTCCGATCGCTCGACTTTAATCAATTTGGGCGTCCCTTCGGTAGTAAACTATGAAACGACACCTGTATGAATAAATGAACTGCTCCGAGTTGTGGTGAAAACGAGTTGGTCATAGTCATTTATCACGTTTTGAAGTAAGCTGGTGAACGTAGAACAAGGGAAACCATGGAAATCTAGAGGTACATCATAGCTTTGTGTTGTGTACGGAACCAACTGATCAACTGACTTGCGACTGACAAATGCCTGTGACGTCAGCCAATCACAGAGAGTCGGGGTGGGTGCAATTTCGCTGGGCCGTCATGTTGAGCTATTTGGGCTTTTGCGATACTATTTTGACAGGAAGTAGGGCTGTGGACGGAATCCAGAACCACGTTTGGTTTCCCAGAACGCTTTTTAAAGACCTGAAAAAAATGTTGTGAAAGCGTGTGCGGTACATCAACCCCTATCACATCCCACGAGGTGTGCCTCGTTGGCGCAGGGGGTAGGAGTGGCACCTCGTAGGACCACACCGGCGTACTTTTGAGTTCGAGGCCGTGCACTGCCAATATTTTTGCACATATTAGTTTGTCGTTGTTACGCTTTTCCATGATCACAGGAGTCAAATTTAGACCATCAATGCTTACAACAAACCCAGGCTGTCTATTTGCTCCTTCATATTTGCTAGTTTTTTTTTTCGTGAGTAGAATTTGGTTACATCGATGTTAACCCAAGACCTTTTTCTACATCGCGTTCAAGGAAGAAGTGGTCTTTCTTTGTCAGGGAGAGGATTGTTCCTCACTGGCTTTTGTAAAATGCTGGTGGTGTGACAAGCGCTTGTGTTTTATTTGCTTCACAGTTTTTACCATAGCTGTTGACTAAAAGGGAAGAGCAATATAACTTATTAGGTTGTCCGGAAATTAGTGCAGGTTTTGGACCTCAAACTTTAAAACTGCATATCTCAGCTCAAACACAGCTTTATTAATCGATGTAAGAACCGTTTGAGTCTACACATCTCTGCCAACGGGATGCTACCTTACTTATCCCTGTTGCATAGAAGTCCGGAGTTCTGGAGCGGATGAATTCATCGAAGGCAATTTCCACTTGAGCTCGGTTATTGAAGCATTTCTCGCTCAAGAACTTATCCAGATGCTTCAAGAAGAGGTAGTCGGTTGGTGAAAGGTCCGATGAATATAGTGGGTGTGGTAGAGTTTCGTAGCCCAACTCACAGTGTCGGATGAGCAACATGTGGTCCCGCGTTGTCGTGGAAAAGGATCGGTCCTTTTCTATTGACCGCGGCCGGGTGCATAAGGCGGAATTTTTCGGGTATTTCGTCGATCTGTTGGACGTACTTCTCTGCCGTAATTGTTTCGCACTAATTCAAGAAACTGTGGTGAATTAATCCAGAAGCAGACCCCCCAAACAGTTATCGTGATCTCCTTTTCGTGCAATTTCGGTTTCGGGAACTGCTATGGAGCTTCATCGCGGTCCAACCACCGAGCCAATCTTCGCCCGTTATCGTAGAGGATCCTTTTCTCGTCACAAGTTACGATACAGTCGAGAAATGGATCGTTCTTGTTGCGAAGAAGCAGCGCTGATGACACTTCGATCCGACGATTTTTTCTTCTGATGGACGTTCAACTCGTGTGGTATCCATTTATCTAACTTCTTCGTTTTTCTAATTTTCCGCAGATGTTCCCAAACACTTGACTTGCTTACGCAGAGTTCTTTCGCAAGTTCTCAAACGGTCACACGTGTGTTTGCTTCCGCCAGGGTCTTCAACTACTCGTTGTCATCAATGCCAGAGCGACGTCCGCGACCATCCTCGTCCCCAAGGTCGAATTCACCTCGACGAAATTTTTGAAACCAGCGCATCACCTTGGATTCGTTAACACTTCATTAGCCCATACCTGGTTGATGCTCTGAGTTGTTTCCGCCGCGGTACGACCAAGCTTGAACTCATAGAAGCAAGCCTGCTGGAATTGCTGCTTTGACACGTCCACTTATAGCCTACAAAATCTGCCGTGATGTAACCTATATTAAAAACGAATAGCACAGTGAGAAAGCGCACAAAACCGGCTCAGTAACAGTATACAATTGTGCGCTATTCCAAAGAAAGTTTTGCCGAAAATCACGCTCTAAAGTTGGAGGTCGAAAACCTGCATTAATTTCCGGACAACCTAATATTTCTAGAGATGATATGATGCAGATACGGATCGTTGAAAAACTAGCACATATGAAGGTGCAACTAGACAGGCTTGGTTTGTTGTAAGAGTTGATGGTCTAAAATTGACTCCTGTGATCATGAGAAAGCGTAATAACCAAAGTAATATGTGCAAAAATGCTAGCAATATACACGGTCTCGAATTCAAAAGCCCACCGGTGTGCTTCCATGAGGCCTCACTCCTACCGACTGCACCCCCGTGGCACATCTTGTGAGGTGTCATAGAGCTTGATGATTGTTGCGCACACGTTTTCACACCACTTTTTCCGGTCCCAAAAAAAAAACGTTCAGCAAAAGATAACTGTAATTCTGGACCCGCTCACACGGCTCTACATCCTATCAAAATGGCATCGCAAAAGCCACCTTGAGTTGGCAACCTTCCTACGTTAGATGTAGATCCAAACAGTTGTTGCTCTGACCTCCAAAGGTTTGGCTGCTGGTTAAAAGCTGATGTTTGCTTCTATGACTTCCTGTAATATGCTCAAGTGATTTGATTTCAGGCTACATTCGTGATCGTACTGGCTCCTATCAATCGGTGTTCGTGATCGCTGGTTTCCTGTGCCTCTTCAGCGCAATCCTTTCGTTCGTTGTGCAGGTTGTCATCAACAAACGGAACGGGAACAACCACAGATCGTGAGCGTCTTCTCGAATACTTCACTGCAGCACATGCAGCAGATTCACGGGGCCAACCGGTGGCGCATATCTAGTGTTCACATCAATTTCTTCGATTATATAAAGTTGGAATGAAAATCCTCTGTCTTGTCAAGGATATGTCTTGTTGCTAGAAGTCACTGTATAAGTTTGTGCTTTACTGTGAATCTAACGGTTTCCAATCTCATGGGTCGTAGATATTGAACTAACGGCACAATACGGGTTTTGGGGTGCACCCTTATGACAATGAATTTCTCTATTCTCCTTACTCGACTTCATGTAATCCTAGTCTACGGTGGATCGCCACTTGAAATGCGCAACAAGTTATCGTAAGTTGTATATTAATTTCTACGCTTTCGATGCAATGCACCCCAGCTCTTCCGTCTAACCCGTACTGCGTCAATTTTCTCATGTGCGTTTAGTGATAAATATCTCTGAAGATCTTTCGCCTTCTTGTGCTTTAGCGAAGTCAAATGATTTCCACTGTTTAGATCTGTAGTCGATAGATGTGCTGTCGGTTGTGCAAATTATACCGTACCCTTTATAATAAAGCATAATAGATTCTTTTGTGTTTTCCGACATTAGCGGTGGGTTCGTTGTCTTAAGTAGGACGATCTCGACGACATTTTCGTGTTGGTCGCTCAAAATCCGAACTGAAACGACATCAAAATCGGAGTACTTGATTTATTTCGGCCTGCGATTAGACGTTATCGCTTGCTTCAGAAATTTAAGTGGAGCACACCCGTTTGGGGTAAGCACGCCTTAACTACAAGTGACCAGTGGAGAATAGCATTATTTGCTACTCTTGAAATAAGCCTTTGTTCCTTTTCCCTCTCAAATCATTGCAAGAAAAAAGGCTCGACTATCTCGTGCATCAACTCCAGGTATTTCGTTCAGCAGCGCGAGAGGAGCTTCACCCGCCTCCTGCTGAGGGCGTGGCGTCAGGAGATACACCCTTAGACTCTCGGTGAAGCCGGGGTTGGGGGTGGGTGAGCAAGGAGGAGAAGAAACATTTCAAGTTTCACTTGAAGTGATTTCAGAGTTCTCATCGTTACGTTCGTTCGTTGTGCAGGTATCGTAATGTGCCGATTTGCTTTGCCAGAACATTTTAGAAAGAAAGAAACAGAGCAAGGCGGATGAGAGGAAGACCGCATGCCCCCGGCGAGGGGCGTGGTCATACTTTGCACCTCCTAACCGTTCCCCGTTTCGTTCGAGTCTTCCCCAGACCAAAAAAAAAAGCATTCAACCCCTCGGGGCGGGATTCGTCTGCAAAACATTAAAACACTCAGTTGCCTATCAGTTTCCACCGAAAATCACTGTGTAGACATTCAAGTCGCCTCTACAACATCCTGTAGAAGCAGAGTGCTTGGCGCATCCCAGAAGGGATTGACTTACGCTGTCCTTTATCTTTTCATCAATCCCAGTGAACAGATTGAAGCAGGCAGACTCATACGAAAGTTGACGTTGTTTTCTCAACCCTCAATTCCCCGTTGAAACGCATCAGTTTGAGACCTGGGTGTACTTGATATTTATTGGTGGGCGGTCGTCTATTACCCTACATGGTCCTAACTCTCTGCGGGTCGATTTCTCCCTTAACGAAGAATAGAATTCGGTGATAACCTTGCAGTGCCTTATGGCTTAACATCACCTGTCGTCCTGATCATAGAGTTGCTTGGGCATGCGCCAGCAGCGTCTCCATTCGTCCCTGTCGCGTGCCACAGTGATTCAATGGATCCTCCTCGCTCGAGGGACACGAAGAGCGTCTTATCGGTCGTTCAGGGCTTTCACGAAGAAGTTCGACCAACGCGTTGGTGGGCGTCCTGGTGTTCTCTTGACATCCCGCGGAATCCAGTGCTCTCGTCCAGCGGGTGCCTGCCAGACGCATTATGTGGCCGTCCCACCTAATTTTCGATGTTTTCGCCTATGCAGAAGCGTCTCTGATCTTCGAACGTCGACGACGCTCGGAACACGAGGGAGCTTCTCTCACTTGTATGAGTCATGTCACTCGACTGCCCTCTCGATTCCACGCTGCGCGTCGCTGATCGCGTGTTCATCCTGCTTTCGTATAGCCCAGGTCTCTGAGGGGTATGTTAGGGCAGGGAGAACGATGAAGTCGAATAGGCGGGCACGGAGTTGGACGTTCTTCGTCTTCTTTACGACTTCCTCGACGCTCTTGAAAGCTCCCCGAGCCGCTCGTTTCCTCCTGCTCAGCTCCGGCGCTAGGTCGTAGGCCATATTGATTTCGTGACCCAGATACATGTAGCTGAAGCACTCGGAGATGCTTCCGTTGAACGAGAATGGGGCGTCAAAAACTCGTCCGTTCCCCATGTACATGGTCTTCGTAATGTTCAGCTGCAGTCCAACGTTCCCACATACACGATCGAAGTCGGCTAGCATTTGCTCCGCCTGGCGTCAGCGAAGTGAAGATGATGTAGTTGCCGGCCGTCGACCTTCACTCCCATGTCTTCCCGTTCTAGTTCGCGCATGACGTTTTAGAGGGTGGCGCTGAAGAGCTTCGGGGATATGGTATCCCTTTCCGAACCCCTCTCTTCACGTCGATGACAGTTATAGAATGGTGAAATCCTGGTCGTGAATCCACTGTACAGCTCTCGAAGTACTAGAGTACTGAATAGGAATGCGCTGAGTAAGCAGGGCTTCGATCACCGTTTCCGTTTCGACGGAGTCGAATGTCTTCTTCGAGTCGGCTTAACTTCATCTTCAGAAAACCAGCTTCAGCTCCAGTGTTGCACTGTCCATATCGCCCTTCCGTCACTGCCATTTGTCGTCCAGTTGGTCGTCCATTTGTCCAAACAGTCAACCACAACTTCACGGAATAAAGATCGTCGTCTGACGATACCAGGCAATTGCTTTCGGCATTTACTTCGCTTGCACTTGTTAACTTTCGGAAACTCCAAAATATTGCATTACTAATTAACGGCTGCTTGCATTCGCCAGTCCTGCTCTCCACTACCTTTGTAACGAACGCTATCGTATCTTTTGCCCAGTGCTTCAGCATTCTGAGCGGATCGCATAGGGCGAACCCAACAACCCCAATCAAACCACTGAAAACGAGACCAAAAGTGTCAAACATTTTCACTTCTATGATGAAAATGTCCGACGTTTTGCTTAATGTGCACATACGTAGATACCCTTCGCGCCATGACGTGCAGTGATAATCACATTGAAACATGAGTGTTTTACTCTTCCCAACAGTTTAGCTGTTATTCCACAGCCTCCAATCAGGTCCAATATTCCTTGATTGCTTTGCATGAGTTCTACTCGTGTGCATTGGAAGGAGTCGTCTATATGATGAACCAGTGGTGAAAAAGTTACAAGTGGACTAGACGGTGGTTGCAGCATAAAATATGTTTCAGCAGGTGATCATCTTCATTCCAGTGCAAGGAGAACTTTCATGTCTTTCTGTACAATGGAACTCAGGTCACTCGAATGTGAGATGTTGTGCTAGAGTGCGACCAGAAAATTAGGCTAGCCCAGTTCCATTACCAGGAATTAACTCGGGCGGCCTATCCACAAAGCTGCGTTTTTCTGTCACAGCGCCACAGCAGAACATAAAAAAGTAAATAGGAAATAGCAATGGGCTATGAGGGAAGTCTTTAAAAACGAGTACCTCATCATAAAACGAATTGTATCACGTTATGTGGACGTTTGTCATCCGTGGACCTAAGATCACATTTACGATTTACGACCCAAAATGTCGTTAATCGTAAATCGCAAAAAATTGCCAAAAATCACCGTAAATCGTAATTACGCACACCCCTGCTCTCCAAGCAGTCAGTTGACTGCGGAAATGGTATCGCGGTAGCTTGTTTTGAAAGCGTGGCTCACACCGCAGTGTTCCTGGCCCTCAGACACACAAACGTGTCAATCGTGCAGCTCCGTTTTAGGCGTATGTTAGTACAGTAGTGATACATAGGCGTCATGTGTAAGAACGAAGCCGGAAGCTCTTCGTCGTCCTAAGACGGGATTTGTACCTCAGACGCCGCGCGTTATGAAATCTACCATCATCGATTGGGCGGCGCAGGCGATCGATATTGATAGCGCGTCTGCCAAAATAACGCTACTTGCCTGTTCATAGTCGATGGAGCAATTGCCGCTCGAACAAAACACACATCAAATTTGCCGAGAGATACGCCGCTCGCCCACTAAATCTCGCTTTCCTTCTTGGGAAGCTCTCATTGGATGAAATGCACATGCATGTAATCCCTTCGTAATGTTTCCTACTAGCTTTGGAAGTATGTCTCGTGCAGACCCCTGCAATAGTAAAAGTGCTTGTGTACTATACCCAAAAAAGCTGTGGCGAACCGATTTTTGAAAATGCTCTTGTGTAGGATGTCGAAAATTTATTATCAGTATTTTTGGAACGAAAAAACTGTTAGGAAAGTCGTTAGTACAGCATACAACAAACTCTCGAATAAAACAAACACTTCACAACACAGTGCTGTGCAGACAAAAAAAAACGTCTACAAAAATGTTCGACAGTTGTCGTACAGAAATGAGCGACGTCCATTCGCCATGCTTCAGCATAATTTGTTCAAAGAGAATTGGACTTTGGTAAGTAACACGTGTGGAAAAGAACAAGTATCACAATGTAAGAAGACGATGCCTATGACACCAAAGAACGCATACAATCGGCAGATATGCCAAGGAAAAAAAGAAGAAGGATAACCCGCAATTTTCGTACGATGCTTTTCGATAGAGGATATGATCACCTCTCAAACGGAAGCACATTGACAAAGAGCAAACATCTAGTCTTGAACAGTGAAAATGAACAATAAATTGACAGAAAAGTCGGAAAACTGGAACACTAAAGTGAAAATAGTGCAAAGGGAACAACAGTGGAAGCACGCAGTAATTGAGGATGAATCTGGGATAAAAGCTGTAGGAGAGGTAGGAAGGCTTATCTCAAGTAAAAGGATGTACGTATTCTAGCAGTGAATACTGCTAAGCCACAACCCGGTTTAATAATAGGACTCCGTATTTTACACTCTCTTTAGCACAGAATAAATTAAGCGAGAATGACAACATCCGTTTTTCAGTACTTTCAAGATTTTACTTTGAATGTGATTTTTAACACAACTAAGAAGCTTTCGACATTTTTGAATGAACATTCTAGCATCACTGTTAAGTATAAGAATAACGCGGAATAAAATCACGAGGTCCGACATAGACATAAATAAATAAGTTAACAAGCCAACATTAAATACTTTTCATTTTCAATTAGAAAATTTTCACCCTAACATGCACATACACATTTACTTAAAATATTCCATTTCCGATTTAGGATAAAACAATGATTAAAATCTGGCAATCCCACTGCTATAAAAAGTGAAACGATAGAATGTACCAGCACAATGGCAAGAAATGATATAGACAAATGGAAATAGTGCTTTTTTAATCTCCAAAATTTGCGTAGGGACATAACATCTCTTCTTTAAAGGAAGGCCTGCCATGCTAACCTCTGCCAACTCCAAACAGACCCATTACGTGGACATCCGACATCGCATTGGCAAGAGAGGGCTTTAAACTGGCTCTTCGGAGCTAATTTTTAAGTATATCCGTACATATTTACACCGTAGAAAGCTTAGGTGCTTTAAGGTCAATTTTGCATAGCGGTTTCTTCCGCCGTTTCTGAAGTGAAACCTGAACATTCAACGGGTCAGTGAGTTCCATGGGTGGCAGTGGAAAAAATGAGCTTGAACCCATTACCTTCCGGTCGTGCAGGCTTACATATAACCAAATATCTTTTGTGTAAGACGGCAGGTACTTCTTCACAGCAGACTGATACGAGTACCAGACCTTTCGCCCGGCTTCAGCTACCGGTGAACTTCTCTGAAACATTATAGCGTTTTGCTGCCCCAGTTGAAGAATTGAAGTAGCAGCAAAACAGGGTTCAGACAGATGAGCTTCCTACCGGGTTGAACCTGGAGCAGTTCCGAAAAATAGTGTTCATTTTCTCAATGAACTCATGCACTGGCATAATATGTGAAGGACTTTGAAGTTGGAGCGCAACAGTACCAAGATCCATTGGATTTTCGATTACCTAAAAATAGATCAAAACATTGTTCAGAAATTTGAAGAAAAAAAACGAGCTTATTGGAGCGCCGGAATTTCTACCTTATAGTAACCCGGAGTATTTGCTGGAACTGGTTGAGCAAAACACGACGCACATTCTGCATGCTCATAACAGCACAGTAGCACTTTGAAGCACAGCTTAAAATATGATGTGATCAATAAAAGGCAAATGAGTTGTTTTACACTGACCTTCAGCTCACTGGATGCTGACCCGTCGTTACGAACATCCTCACAGATCGAACACACCCAGTCATCGCTGAAATATCGAAACTCTCCAAAACTCTCGAAGTCGACGAGACTGAAGAAGTGAATGGCAAGAAGATATTACGGAGTGTCATCCCAGGAACCAGCAATTGGAGGTATGTGACATTTGGCATGAAAAACACGCGGGCATTTCGAACACATCCCCTGAAAAAATATAGCAAAAATTTCGAAAGGCAACAAAAGTAAATATGTTCGTATAAAGAGACAAGAGATGAAATCGGAACGAAAATATGCTACCATTAGCAGCAATTTTTATGCAACTGCTCTGTACCTAAGCAAACGCTAGAACTGTTAACAGATACTGTTATAATCCCAGTAAAAATTATAACTTCACCATATAGGTCTATTTAGAAGACCACCACGCACAACATCAGGAAGCTGATGGGAAAAGATTGATCCCACAGGTCCAGAAAAACACATGACGCTTTCTTGCACCCCTTCAGAATTGCGATCAGGTGAAACGATAACTAAAAACGTCTCACAAAGCAGCAGATCCTGCATTTAGGCATGTAGCTCCGCATTCAGAATACTCGCAACTAAAAATACATAAGAAAATTCTAAAAAAGGTGATTTCCCACCTTGACCTCCTCTTCGCTGCCTGGATTGTCGTTGCAGGTCCAGCAAAACGCATGTGAACCGTCTTTGTCCAACTGTCTTTCTCCAATACTCACGGAAATGTGTGCTTCATGGTCTTGCTGAAGTGCAGGAGGTGTCTCTGAACGGAATAGTTGGTTGAAAACATGCAAAGACCGGGGTGCTGACCACAAAGTACAAGAACTGTACCTGGCTGTGATACAGACGGCGTTGAATGACCAACGCGACGAATCTAAAAAGCGACATAAGTCATCCAACACAACGGCACACCATTCCGACATATGTCTCCTAATAGTGGAGATTTGTTAGAGTTTTGTTATTTCTCGTGTTCCAGCTTTTTATATGTTTTTTTTTGTGTTCATTTCATCTGATTCATATTCCTTGACTAACTCCTGTCTAGGAAATTTTGCACGTCTGAAGATGGACAAAGTGACAAGGAAATTTAATAAGAAAAGAATAGCGTTGCCTGAATAGTACCTTAACAATTAGACGCTCGCGCTCCCGCCGATTAGACGAATCCTTCTCATCTGCAAAACTCGTTTGCCTTGAAGGCGAATAGCGAGAAGGACTATTTACTCCGTCTGCCGCCTGCAATTATTTTGCAGTGTAAGAAGAATTATGGCATATCACAACAAACAATGATGCACACGAACAATAAGCAGAACTTTATATTAGGTTGTAACGAATTAAATGGCACTGGCTCGCGTCATTTTTTGGCGCGTCTTTACGCGTTTGATCAAGAACAAACCGTAACATGTGGCATATCATTTAGAAGCGCAAACTTTGCTCTACCGGTGAGTACCAAATTTTCTATGTAAAAGTGGGAAAACTTTAGTTTTATTGACTTTTTTTGCAGATGGACAAAAGGGTAATCCGAGGCATTTACTTGTATGAATTCAAGCTGGGCACTACAGCTAAGGAGGCGGACGAGAAGATCAACGCCGCATTCGGTCAAGGATGTTCCACAATTCGGACGGCGTATCGTTGGTATCAAAAGCTCCGGAATGGAGATGAGAGCTTGGACGAACATGAAGGTCGTGGGAGGCATAGTGTTGTTGATGAGGACAAGTTGAGAGATGTGGTATAGAGGAGGATCCACACAAAGGTACCAGGGAGATAGCAAAGGTTCTTGGCGTCAGTCACAACACAGCTGCCCGGCATCTGAAGGAAATTGGAAAGACCAAAAAGCTGGAAAGAGGGTGCCTCACGAGCTGTCTGAGGAGCAAAGAAACCGACGATATGAGATCTCGTCCGCACTGCTTCTACGGAACGAAACGGACCCATTCCTAGATCGCATCGTAACCTGTGACGAGAAATGGATAATGTACGACAACAGGCGACGATCGGCACAGTGGCTGGACAGCGATGAGAGCCCCAAGGTTTTTGCGAAGCCGGAATTGCACCAAAAGAAAGTAATGGTGACATTGGAAAGACCAAAAAGCTGGAAAGAGGGTGCCTCACGAGGTGTCTGAGGAGCAAAGAAACCGACGATATGAGATCTCGTCCGCACTGCTTCTACGGAACGAAACGGACCCATTCCTTGATCGCATCGTAACCTGTGACGAGAAATGGATAATGTACGACAACAGGCGACGATCGGCACAGTGGCTGGACAGCGATGAGAGCCCCAAGGTTTTTGCGAAGCCGGAATTGCACCAAAAGAAAGTAATGGTGACATTGGAAAGACCAAAAAGCTGGAAAGAGGGTGCCTCACGAGCTGTCTGAGGAGCAAAGAAACCGACGATATGAGATCTCGTCCGCACTGCTTCTACGGAACGAAACGGACCCATTCCTTGATCGCATCGTAACCTGTGACGAGAAATGGATAATGTGCGACAACAGGCGACGATCGGCACAGTGGCTGGACAGCGATGAGAGCCCCAAGGTTTTTGCGAAGCCGGAATTGCACCAAAAGAAAGTAATGGTGACAGTATGTGGTGTTCGCTGGGAATTATTCACCACAGCTTCCTCCCTCCCAGTGAATCCATCACGGCAGAGAAATACTGCATTGAAATTGAAGAAATGATGAAAAAGTTGAAGGATATCCGGCCGGCCTTGGTAAACCGAAGGCGAGTTCTCCTTCTGCACGACAATGCTCGCCCCCATGTAGCACGAATGACGTTGCAGAAATTGAATGAGCTGAGCATTGAAACTCTACCACATCCTCCGTTTTCTCCCGACCTCTCCCCAACAGACTACCATTTCTTCAAGCATCTTGGCGACCTCTTGGTAGGGAAAATATTCAAATACCAACAGGATGCCGAAAGTGCCTTCGAAGATTTCGTCAATTCCAGAACTTCTGATTTTTATGCTACTGGGATAAAAAAGCTTGTGTCACGTTGGCAAAGATGTGTAGAATCAGAAGGTTTTTATTTCGATTAATAAACGTGCCTACAAGCCGAGATATTAACTGTCTAAATTTACAGTGGTTCAGTGCCATTTATTTCGTTACAACCTAATAGATTTAACTGCCAGACTGCATTGAAACGCCGTACTCACTGAGCTAGTGGATTTGAGATCTTCTACACTACACTCTTATCTAACTACTAGTTCATCAGTCCAGATACAAACCTCGTTACAGCCATATCCCTGACTAACACTAGACGCGTGCGGTGAGCCATTTTCAACGTAGAAGCAACCACTCTTATCCTCAGAATCCTTTCTTTTAGAGACGGTTTCGATGTCAGATCGAGTGTTGAAGTACCTGAAGGCAGAGAAGTTGCAGTAATGGTTATTGTGGAATACATATACATTTAGCTATTGGAGCAATTGGCTGATAATGAAATAAACGAACTCGCAAAAATTATTGAAGTGAAAATTGGCGACGTAAAGCACCATAGCTATTGGAAACAGCTTATTGTACGGCCATCCATGGAAAAGGGAAGATGCAGAAAGCTGAAACTTTGATCATAAGACTCGCAATAATTCTGTAACCATATTTTCTGTGTACCATCTTATTTGATATTTCATGATAATGGAAAGATATGACATCACTAAAGGAAAACGTTAGTAATGGGTAAAATTGCGTCGGATGTCAGTTAACGCTCTTAACTTTTACTATTAAGTAGTAGAGAACGTTGTCGTCGTTTCTAACTTCTAACTTCAAACGATCATAGCTTTGTTTACTGCCAACCATTTAAGTTAAGGTAAAAACTGCTACTCCTGAAATTTCGATGCCAATCAGCAAGTAGCTATCTTAAAGTTGTGAGCAATTGCACAGTTAGAGCTCATGAACGGGCGGAAGGGATTTTTGCGCCTCTCCACTACACGGTGAGAAATCTCTTCTGAAAACAATCCCGCAGTGAGAGAAAGTAACGCTATGAAAGCCAGATATATGGAGACCTGATAAAAAAAGCAGCTTTCAACTCCAAGCCCACAACTTTTATGCGAATGCATTTAACGGCTTGTTATTTGGAGTTGCCTCTCCGATGCGAAGTCTTTTTATCTACAGGGTGCGCAAAAATTACCCGCACAGGGTACGACGCAGTCCATAACTACTAGCAGAACTGAATTCCGAGCTCCATGTTGGAATATGTTATACACTTATATCATACGCAAATGCATTCAAACTTTGAGCTTATGAATGTTTACAGAGCGGTAATGGCAAAGCGGAATCCGAAACGGTCGGCCATCATCAGCCTGCACCTTTCCGATCACAGCGCTGTTTTTATCACCAATGCTCAAAATATTCCTCGACGAACGGTGTTTGATGCCTTAAAACGAAACAAGGATCTTGGGACTTTATCAGACACTGGACGAGGTAGGAAATTGACTGTTATCATCCGGAAACGATAAAAAAGGTTCGCAACCGAATTCGTCGTAATCCTCGCCATTCGATGAGAAAAATGACTCAATAATTCAACATAGTGTTAAAACCATCGTCAGGAATAAACTTAAGATGTATCCTTATCGTAAACAACGTGTTCACATGCTAACTGAGAGAATGAAAGCTCAGCGAAAACGAAGATGCAAGAACTTGCTGAAGCGATTCGCGAATGGCACGCACAGCACGATCGGTTTTTCTGGTGAGAAAGTCTCCACCCTGGAACCCACGGTGAATCGCCAAAACGATCGTATTCTCTCACAGAATGTTGTAGCTGCTATCCGCGACGGCAAACTGGTCGGTAGAACGGCGCATCCGGCTTCAGTTATGGTTTTGGGTGCGACTACTTCAATCGGCAAGTCCCCATTAGTTCTTGTCAAATCCGGCGTCAAAATTAACAAGGACGAGTACCAGAAAACAATTTTGGAGGACTGTTGAAGCCCTGGGCCGATGCACATTTCAGTAATGACAGATGGTGCCTCCAGCAGAACTATGCGCCTGCACACAAGGGAGGACAACGCAACAGTGGTGCAAACGTGAGATTTTATTGTGCACGAAGAGGCCTTCGATTCATCGGATTTGAATCCTCTCGATTTCCTTGTCTGGCCAGTTATTGAGAGCAAAGTTTGCTGTACTCGACGAACAAGTTTGGCTTCTTTTAAAGCTTCCCTGACTGAAGTTTGGAACGAAATGAGCGAAGACTACCTCCGTGCCACGTGTGATGGGTTCGTTACTCGTCTGAGGACTTGTGTTAGTAAGAAAGGCGGCCACTCTGAATGGCTTTATTATGTTCTTATTAGTAAGGGAATAGAGAACTTACGCGTAAAGTTCCGTTGCCAAATCCGCAGTTGTGTTGAAGTTACAGTGTGATAACTTTGTGTGGGTAATTTTTGCGCACCCTGTATAAGAGCAAGGCACATTTTCCCCAGCGTTTTTTTGGTGTTTTCAGATTTTCATCATAATGTTCTGCTCTAATCTACTAGCTTGCTCAGTGGATTCCGTATGAATTATAACAGCATCATGGATCATCAAATAGCAAAAATATCACTTGAATGTTACCTAGACCCTCCACGGCGGAGAAAACCAGACCCTTCAAAAGTGCTTTGCAAACCATTTTCTACTCTTACTCATAAAAGCAACTACTACTTTGAAAAAATGTTCGCCCCTGTGCGCCAGACCGCAGAGTTCAAACTAATCGAACTTCTTTCATTTTCCTGTGCTAGAAGGCGTCTCAGAATGACAGTTTTTGCTACCTCAAACCTTGACCTAGGCGGGAACATCGCCTAGGCCTTGCATCTACCTACCTTCTACGTTACTCCGCTGTACGGCCGCCAATTCTGAGCAAGGCTTCCTGTTACTTTAAGATCACCCACCTGTTTTTCCAAGGGTTTCATGTAAGTACTTCGCTGCTGATTTTTTAGGCAACTGCTTCCTAACATAGCACCTAAACTTCGATTCAATTTCGGCTTCACATTTCGAGATTCAGGCCGTAAAACTCCGTGTCACGAAAATCAGACCTTTCTATAGCCACGAAAGTGGACCATACTCTTCAGTTTTTGAAAGTTGTCGTATAATATTGATATTTATTTGAAGCTACATGTTTTCACTATCCAAGAGTATCAAAACCCACTATGTAGTAATGGAGTAAAAACCGAAACAACGGTGGGAATATTCACAAGTCACTAAAACAGCAAGAGCTTTCCCTACAACCTAATACCTTTAAAGTAAAATTTAAAAAAATCAATTCTTAACGGCCAAAACCCAACTATAGTTGGAGCAAAAACTCATAAGGAACCCGTTGAGGATCTTCACTCACTGCATCGAAAATTTCTTCCACGTCGCTCATGTCAGAGGCATTCCAAACGTGTGTGGGATATTCATCGTAGTGCATCTTTGCAGAATAGAAAGGAGTTTCCTGAAAGAGAACTCGTAGAAAAGCGTTCAACACTTCAGCAGCTGATTCAGCTCGCCGTGCCTAGACACACGGAGAAAATGAATAGCATAACGCCCACAAACCCAGTCAATCTTCTCAAGAGTGTCACCGACCAACTTCACCAATTGGGTTCGTTTGATCTTCACATCTTAAAAAAGGCATAAATTGTAAGTTTTGTACACGCGTAATATCGGCAAGTATAACTCACGAATATCGACAGACTTACCACGTTTGGAACATAACCGCAGCCCTATGCAGAATAGCTCTTCGTGCGAGCGGAGGAGATGTTTAGAGTCGCGGAAGGGAGGGTCCTCGGAGTGAAGGGCTAAGATCCTGTGCACAATGATACCAGTAGATAAGCTCCTTGCACGAGGAGAGATTGCAGCAGATACACGCCTTTCTGAGGACGATGGAATACACTGCACCTCACTAAGTCTGTGTGGGGAGTTTGGAGCCTGGAAATTTATCGGAATAATTATCAGAAACTCGATATTTGTCTTCATATACATTATTTATTTACTTATTTAGGAGTGACATATCCCATAACATATCCAGTCGATAAATTTTCAAATTATTGTCTTGTAGCAAATACGCAAAAGAAGAAGAACATCGAGTTACCGTCTGCGAACACGGTGGGATCGGATCGCAATCTCCTGGCTGCAGCACAGGAAAACTGTCTGGCTTGGAGGCATTCAAAATGAATTTCATCCATAAATTGTTGAACGCCGACAGAAAGAATAGGGGGACCTCACGAGGAGAGACATGAAGGTCGAGAGTCTGAAATTCAAATAAATGGGAGCAACTGTCGTTCATATTCATTCTCACATGTTAATGTCAAAGCAGCAAGACGGTTAGGAAATTGTTCCAAAAATTTCAACAAAAGCAGTGACACGTTCCACAGTCGAGAGATGGCCGTTTTATAAGCTACTAAACTTGATGGATATCGCTACGAAAGTCCAATCTCAATTTTATGAATGCACTATTCAGCACGAATATTGCTCCACTGAGTATCGATAAAGACACGTTCTTGTGAGTTCGAGGACATTTTTGCCAGGGGTTCGTAGATACCCACTGGGTCTTCACAAATTAGTATGGCACTCATTTATGACGTAAATAAATAGATAAATAAATAAGAAATAACCAAAAAGCACTGAAAATAAACTAAGGAGCAGGACCTACATCATTTTTTCCTATGACTGGGGGCGGCGTTTTTGCATCCCACGCTTCCTCTGGTCGTAGCGGAGGCAATTTCCTCGTGGTCGGCTCAGATCCAAGATCGCGGCAGGTTGACGTGATAGCTGATCCCCAGGATCCAACCTAAAAACTACATGTGAAAAACTCCCTGAGAATATTAAGAGAATATTCTCAGCGGAAAAATTGGACATCAGTGATTGGTTGTTATATTGCACCGTCACAACACGCTTTTTCCTCATGTCACACAAATAGTAGCAAATTTTCATACCTTTAAGCTACCAGAAATCAAAAAAAGTTAAGTGAGAAGCCCGCTTTCCTAAGTAACTGATATCATAGGCGCGCTAACTGTTTAATCGTAGCAACAAGAAACACACAAAACAGAAGACATGAAGGCTCTAATAGGATCATCAACTTATATAAGGCCGCACACTGGCAACAGAACAACTGCGAAAGATAAGCCGACCTTATCGATAACATCTTGCGTCTTGATGCTCTCCACATTCAAAAGCAGTGTCGCAGAATTTTTCGGCAGGCTCTTCTAAAAGTCCTAATTCAGTACAAATTAGAGTACTGCCGTTACAGGCCGAAGTATGACAACACACCTGACTCTCTTTTAACAGAGTGAAAACCGGTCTGAAAAGCTGATACGACAGGCATTTGTAGAAATCGGCACTATCGGCATCCTTTAGCAAGTTGACATCTCGGACTCGTTCATCGAGCTCGCATGCCTAAACGGAGTATGCAGGCGATGATGGACCCCGAAGCTTTGAGCGAAATCTTGCTACTTGAGAAGAGCAAAGACGATAAACGCACTGTGTCCAAATGTCGCTGAGCATGACTACATCGGCTGACCACATCATCTAACTGCTTATTAGCAGCTTCCTCCTCCTGTCGGACTTCGGACAATAATTGGAATCCTCGACTCAGCACCTACAACGAGACGTAGTGATAACAGCATATGTTTCTTCATTGAAAAGGTACTTACAGCATTCATCATGTAATAAATATGAGCGCAGATCTCGTTTTTCAGAAGATTGGCGCGTGTACATAACTCATCTCGCAACCCCCTCGCAGCGTCCATCCTAAACCAACCACGAAAATCGAACGACATGACTGTACCATGGAATGTAGCAAGGGGTTTTAGGTCAACAAATATGAGTCGTTATAAGCTAAAGTGTACGCCTATCCAACCATTCACCGAGAAAAATAGACAAAAGAGCAGGCTGAGGGCAGTTGTTACTCACGCGAAGGCAATCTCTTCTTGAAGTCGTTCAGCATGCAGCATGTTGTCTTCTAGATCGAAATCAGATGACGATAAACTTGCCCTGATATGCTCCAAACAACCATTCTCTTTATTCGAGGTGGGTGGACACTCCGAGCAGAGCAACTGAAATAAGAGGAATCGTTACAGAAGGGCTTACAATTGCTAATGTTTAAACATTCGCATCACAATCAGTAAGCTGGCTGGTAGAGCAGCTTAGATCGACCTCAAATGTAATGTAGTTTCCTGAATTGATCTAGCTACGCAATGGGACAGATAGCGATGAAGAATCAAGGAATTTGGTAGGTCCAACACAAGTAGTAGGTTTTTTGGACAAGTCAATGAGTGCCTACATTGCTCTTATAAGGCAAACTATTTTTCTCAGTTTCCTCACACGGTTCTTCTCAGCGTTGCTGTTAGCCTGACGTTCTTGTTTGACATCTTTTTTACTTACACATGTGCTCATATGCCACGTCAATAAAAATTAACCAAACACTAGATGAAGCTCTCGAAATAGAGTTTTAAAATGCATACATTTAGGTACGGTTACATATACATGAATGTGTAAAAACACCTAAGTTTGGTGGAGGTGAAACAGCCATTATTGCGGAGGTACTACAGTGTTAATCCTCCTACACTTCCCCCAAAAAAGACTCGAGATCGTGAAGAACGTAATTTATAAGGAACGAACCTGATCGCAGAGTTTACACCGGCTAATAAATCGACGCATGTGGGTCCAGCACTGGACATATTTCAGTGGGAGAGGAAAGACTGAGCTCGACGGTAACGCCTGAAAGACTGGCGAGTTTCTCAGGAAACGACAGTCATCACGTCGTTATGGTCGGATAGAAATCAGAAGTGGGTAATGAGTGAGTGGATTGTGAAGGAGAACTCGTCATCAGACATCGCCATAGGATTCTTAATAGACGATGGCATGAGTTCCACCAATATTTTTCCAAGATAATGTTCTACTTCCATTAAAGCATGTTTTCGACGTTAAAATGCTTGTAGTCTCGTAACGTAAAAAAGGAAAAGGAGACTGGCAAATGTCAGGTAGTGGATTCATGGAGTAGACCTACATTGGTACCACAATTAATAAAATCCAGGTGGAGATAAAATGACTTGGAATAGTGGGCATTTTATAGAATTACAACTAGCGAAGATCTTACGGATGAGTGCAATAAGTGGTTACATATATTGAACGGAGGTAATTTGAGAACTTGAGCAAAATAAACCAAAATGGCTAACCTTTTTAATAAAATGAGATAGTCTGTTGTGTTCTTCCGCACATTTGCAGCAAAGCCTAAATAAAGCCTCTGTGAGGAAACACATAGCCGTATAAGAACAACACTTTAGTTATGACCCATAGCGGTTTCGACTGACAAGAAACGCGCTCGCATTTAAACAAAGCTCCGGCTTCTCCAATTTGAAGTGGGCGCACAGCAGCTCGGAGATTTCATCTCGTACTAAGTAGTTACCCGCCTTGGTAAGAAGGCACATGAATACCCAATTATATCATAAGTGACTTCGCTCAGTTCACCAATGGGGTAGAACACACCAGTAAGGCGTAAAATTATTAGTTTCGTACAACACAGAATGTCTGACAGGGTTGTCTTACATGGCTACCCCTCCCCCTCCCAGGCATACGTTGTACCTTAAAGTGTGCTTACTATTGCAGAATTCTCGTATAAAAAATTTAAGTGAAGCCCAGAAAGAAATACGGCAAATATCCACCGAGCAAATCTTTAAAGAATAAGAACTTACTTCACGCTGCACTGCAAACACTCACGATCGGCCATTTGAGCGCAGCCATTACAGCAGCTGAATTAACACACCATATATGCTTGAATTAAGAATTAACCATCATCGCAAGCACTTACGCTAGCCGTTTGGTATCCTGAAGTGACGGTAGCAGCGTAAATGTGACCATACAATGGCAAAGCACACATTTAACAGAGCCGTGGTTATTTACATCAAGCACTGAAGCACCTGAAACAATGTCACCTTAAAGCAATCTGCACTACATTACCCAATTTCTGCATAGTAGCTAATTGCCTACCTAGTTTCTCGAAGCACGCGTCACAAACGATGTGAGCACACGACAACATCACCGCATGAGCTTCGGACGACGTGCGGTTCTGGAGAAAACTGGACACAGATCGTGAGCATACCTAAACAGCTCATTGGTATTGAACGGCCAGATACACAGACTAGACTCAGTAAGCCTGTACTCGCAATCAACTACAATGATGTCTGGACCAAAGCGAAAACAAGTGACCTTATCTGGTGATGTGGGCCTAGAAGCAATCTTACACTTTATTCAGCGGTACTTATCGGGCTTGTGACAGTGTCAGGAAGAGGGGGCACAGAACTAGAGAAGGGAGGTAGCTAGAGTATGTGGATCACACGTGCTAGGATACCTCGCGAGGTCCGCTCTTTCCTTACCCTTAGGCTTTTTCTTCGCTATTCTTTGATCCTTCCATCTCTGCCTATCTTACACCTGCTCTGTCCCTCTTATCAGGGTTATCAGCAAAATATTAGAGCATAGGAGCTCCATGGAAAATGCAGAAAGATATGGTGGATTAGAGCACTTCTTATAAGGCGAAGTGGGACTAAAGCTCTGGAGAGAAGATTGCAATGTTTCACACTTGCTCACTGGTCCCATCCACTTGCTCATAAACTTTCAACAACGAGAAAAAAGTTAGTACTAGTTGTCCGGTGTGCTACACCGGCGCAATGCTACTATGAGGGGCCAGCCCACATTTGAACGAGTTTTTACCCATTTGACCTAGGCCCCTCTCGCTGCAACTTGCATTACACGTATGTATGCGTCAGTTTGCGTACAATGTGGGAAATTCTACGTCACCATATCCGACTGCTACGCTTAAGTCGGTCGAAGCCCATGGCTGGTCCCCGTGGTATCATTGCGCCGTTACGCCTACTGGCGCGTAATTCAAAAGGAGATTTTTGACATTTGACTCGCCGGCACACTTACAACCGAAAAAAAACCCGTCCGAGTTGTCCGGGGTGCAACGCCTACAGCCGCGCGATTCAAACATGGTTTTTACTAACCATGGAACGCTCTTACTACAGGCTTTATACGTTGGAGCCAGGGATGAAGGGCATTAACGACGCTCTATGGGACTTTCTGCCCATCAGAAGCCCCCCCCCCCCCCGACCCCATTTGCGTCGGAGAAGCATGCAAGAAAATATCAACAGCTGCAGCAACTGATTAGCAGAGGGATAGGCAACTCGGTCCCGTAACGATTTCCCTGAATTTCACTCCGAAACTACTGTGAATAACTCGGGCTTTTTTCCGGTTGTAAGTTTATCAAACACTTGACATTTTAGCACTCCTGCAACTTCGAACACGGGCTTGTGTAAGTCTTACGCTTCCTGATTTACTACGCTGCAAACCCTTATTCTACTGCTGTTTTTGCTTCACCTTATTCCAAGCACTCACTGTGTCCGAGTCCTACTGCTAACAATCTGGAGGAGACGAGGTGGAATATTGCTATGCAGTGCATATACAGCTGCAGCGAAGAGAACGGATCCTACATATAGCCTTAACAGCGAGCCTTCTTGCTCACTTCCCACCATTCTTTCATTAGATATACCGTTCAACTCTCTCCCTATAGATATTATTCCACATCATGTACTATCGACATCTTTCCATTCCTGTAGATACTTAATCGTTTTCTGGATAAACGTGCTCCGCTTTCCTGCGTTCTGTGTCCGATCACCTCTACTCAATTCAGGAACCTACTTTCACATATTGCGAATTGTGAGGACTGATTTGGGGCTGAAATAGCGATCGCTTGGTCCCACGACGATTATCCTTAAATTCAATAGGATCGCTGGCGGGTAGCTGCCACTGTTTGTCGCTCTTGGTCCCACAAGGATTGCTCTAGACCTCATTTCAAAAGAAGCACGGCAACTGATACTGACTTCTTTCTTGCTGTAAGCTCGAGTGTCCCTCCCAATTACGATAGCGCCGCGAAAGCACTGAGCCCAAAATTGTAGATTCAAACTCACAGAACATCTCTGGAATGGATCGACCTTTGGAAGAAGACGCTTTTGCGAGAAACTAGACGATTGAGTTCCTCGTTTTCGAAGATCAGATCTCGAACTCGTTGTCTCTCCGACTGACCACATCGTGGTCATCCGGCTGAACCTGAAATGATGGACTTGGAGACCGTTACATGCGAGTGGAAGCGATTAAGTACAAGTGTAGAGAATGAAGAGACGGAAGGAAGAAGAATCTGATTGCTGCAGGCAAAATCGTTCTTTAGAGAGCGAAGTTAGCTGATTAAGAAAGCACTTTCTCCTCATACCCATTTCGCTTTATTTTTTCGATGGAAGAGACATTTAAAATGGGATATTAACGTGTTGCAATGGAAGAAACATACGGGGAAAAGACGTTTCCCTGGCCGGATAATTCGGCTGTTTTTTATGTGGGTATGCGCCAAAATTCAAGAGGATCTGGTCTAGCATGCACTACACTAGTATCCAACCCTTCGATAATATAGCAATTACGGAGTTGCTACTAGAATCCTTTCCATGTAAAACCAACGCCAACAGAAAAAAGTCGCAAATGCGAACAGGCCCGGACGACCTCTGGCGGCTCATCGGTGCACTGTTAGTGTGTGAATGACCTTGGTATCGATGTGCATTCCTCTCAGATCCATTTATACGAACAGAAGCAGAAGTCAACGAGCGGTCAAAGCAGAAGACGATTGACCAGAGGAAGGAAGCAGTCCAAACACCGACGCGACGCTTATCCCGCGAAGCGATCGGCTTTCGCAGTGGAGCACGGAAGGGTCATCGGCCGACAGACGACGCTGCTGACCACAGCGCGCTGACTGCACGTCCTCGCTGCCAAGCCAACGTCTCCTATTTTGTCCTCTTGAAGCCACTCCGTGAATCTCAAGTGTGTTGGTTACATAATTCTCGCCATTAGTTATGTGCCCCCTCGACTAGGATAGATCCGAGAATTTCAATGGTCCACCTAGTATGTAATAGATATGTAATAGAGCGCATTCTAGGTGGACTTAAAATGCAAAAATAAGGTACGGAAAACATTCTCGTTTTAGGTACGCCTGGGACGCGCTCTGCCACATCCTAGGTGGAGCTGGCCAAATTTCTGCACCCACCAATTGGGATATCCCCGAGTGACTCGAACGCCTCTATGAGCTCTCACATGAGCATCATTGCCGTCATGGAAATCTAATTTGCGCCTAAACACGTATGTTTATTTATTTATTTATTTATTTATTTATTTATTTGTTGTTATATTTTCTGTGCATGTTTGACCATGCAAAAGCAAAACAACGCAAACGAAGTTAAGTTAAGGTCATTGTGAGCGAAAAAAAACAAAACAAACAACAAGAATCGACCTAGTAAAGATGAGAACAGAAAGCTGCATCCTGAAGATACCGATCGAAATTTTTTTATATATTGCCTTATAGAGCTTGGTAAGATCTGTTTCATATAAAGGAGAAGACCGAAGGACAAATAACGGCGTTACTCAATCCCTTTTGAAATGCGCCACGCATTCTACTTCTACGGGGTGTTGTAGAGGCGATTTGATTGCGTGTTGAGTCATACTGTGACTGTCAGTGGCCAGCCGATGGTCAAGTCAGCACTCCTCCTTCCCAGAAAAGGCTGGTACAAATTCACCGACCCCGGAGGAATGGAAGATTTGGTTGGCCTTGGTGTGAAATCCGAACCAGGAACCTGGTATCGGCTGCACGCGACAGCCGGCACCTCCATCGACTGTGCAACACGCGCTACGTATCTCATATACAATTTCAGAAATTCACAGGCAGCACGGCAAGTAAAAAAACTGATCAGGAAACTATCTCAACGGTAGGTTGGAATGGCCCAAGTGTTGTATATGGGCAGAATCGCCTCTCTCTGGGAAACAACAAAATACAAATATCTCGACCCCAATACAACTCTGCGCAGAGTTAGGGGCAGCAGAAGTTGGACCTTTGGCGGCGTTAGTGCTATGCCTGCACAAGGAAGGCGAGCTCAAGTTGGCTGGAAACAGCGATTGTGGGAATTACACCGCCCCTCTACCTACTGCGCCACCATCGCTCGCTCGTCATCGCTGTTTCCAGCCAACTTGAGCCCGCCCTTCGCCTGCAGTCATAGGGCTAACGCCGCCAACGGCTCAACTTCTGTCGTCCCTAACTCTGCGCAGAGTTGTATTGGGGTCGAGATACTTGCATTTTGTTGTTTCCCAGAGAGAGGCGATTCTGCCCATATACAACACTTCGGCCGTTCCGACCTACCGTTGAGATAGTTTCCTGGTGAGACCTTACACTGTTTTTTTTTCTTTGGGAAACTGTATCTTTCACTCACCATCTTTTGTGTTCGATGAAGAAAGGGTATAGAACTCTTAAGGGAGAGTTCGCGTGGAATCATTTGTCATCTTATATATCGTAACTAATTCATATCTTTTCCCACGACATTCAAGGGTATGTAAATAGAAGATTGTGTGACTGTAAGATTGTGTTGGACGTGCATTCCACATATTTGACGAGTGCGTCCGCCTGCGGGATGTTTATACGGTTGTAGCCGCCAGCTGCCGCCTCGCTGAACATTGATTCACTCGAACGGGCACTTGCGGCGTATTCATTCAGCTCTGTCGCGTGCCAGAATAGCCCTGGGTACTTCAGTAGAACACAAGCAGCTCTCATGCAGAGCTTCCACGAAGAAGTTCTGTTACATTTTATACTTCTGCCGCTCTTCGAAAGCCGTTCAACCGCTGGTCATTGGGCCGCGCCCATTCATTCTGCGGCGCTTTTCACTGAATACAGTAGCCCAAATTTCCGTCAAATTAGGTGTTTCCTGTGGTCGGTCCATCTAATTTTCGACGACTTGGGCCATGCGACAGCGTTTGGGACCCTCGAACATCGGTGATGCTCTCAGCTCCGAATGCCATCGTCACTCACGTGCAATATCCTGTGGGTGTGTGATCTGTGAGTTTCAGACCGTGGACATTTGTAGGCGTTAGCTGTCCTACTGGAGGGACTCACCTGCTAGGAGAGCAAGTAGTACACGCTTCTTCCCGCTAGGAAATACAAAAGTCCTCAAATTCTGGTCTAATCTGTTCTGTTGTTTACCTTCAATTCATGTAGTTCCGGCATGCGTGGTGCCCTCATCCTACCTTCACCATGACAGACCTCACGGGTGTTCCTTCATTCTCGCCGAATAGCAGCAGCTACATAGTCAGACCGACTGTCAGTATGGTTGGGCCTCAATTAGATTGTACCACCTTAGCAGGTGTGACCATTCCTTTACTCATATAACTTTGCCTTGGCAACGATTGTATGTGTTATTGTGCCGAAGCTCACTTTGCTAGGATTCGGTTACCGAGTCGTATGTCCATTTTATTAGGAAGACGAAACTATGACCCATCCTAGACTCTAAACCAAGTTCGAATTTTGCAGGAGGAAGGTCTTGTTTGGGATGCGTGGAGCGCGGCTGAAAGAGAAGAGGATTGACCTGTTGTCGGGCAATAGTTCGGGTCTCGTTGAAGACAACGACACCTTCCATACTTTCGGATTCGTTTAACTTGTACCTTACTTGTTTGGGAGGGTCGAATTTCTGACTTGTGCATCGGATGGTCGACAACAAATGCTCCTTTGAAGTATAATAGGTAGCAGGGCGCACCCGCAAGGGTTCACTAGGGCCCGTCTTTATGCTTCAAGTGTGCCAGAGTTTTTGTTGTTGTTGACTAAGCCATTTTGTGTGGAAGAATATAGCTTTTCTTTGTTGTAGGAGAACGCAAGTCTGGTACCAATTCACCGACCCCGAAAGGATAGAAGGCTTGTTTAACCTGGGCAGGAAATGCGAACCAAGAGCCTGGTAGGGGGTGTTCGCGACAGCCGACATCTCCTCCGACTGCGCTACACGAATCCCGATGTTTGATGGATGAGGTAAATTGGTTAATCGTCCTACGTGAACTCCGTTTGGCGGACGTGACATGGACATAGATCGCTTATGATCAATGCGTGATTTTGATCCACTTCTGCCCTTTCTTGCTCATTGTTGCCATAAATTTCTCCAAAAAAAAAGAAGTTGAAGGTGAAGAATAAGACGAGTAAAACATCGCCATCCAGTAACTTTTATTCGTTGCATTTATTACTTAGAATTCGGATTAATAATCACTCTTGGGGAAGCTGTAAGTGAAGCATTTCTGAGCTGCAGTGAGAACGCTCAGAGCGTGGCCTTCCAGAAGCCTCGGAAGCTCTTCGCCGTTGAACATCCAGAAGAAGAAGCTCTGAAATTTGCTAGGTTTTGCTAGGTTTATCGTCACAATTAAAGTTCTTATAAAGTCTAAGTCTTTATAAGAACTATCCTATTGTTCTGTACAATTCTCGAGCTTTCCACTTTGTGAAAATCGAAGAAGTGGAATATGCCTTCCCTCATACCCCTAAAAACCGTATGGGGCGACATGTTTCACCAGTTCATTGCTAGGTGTCTCTCAGTGACCATTTCCTTTATGGTATAAGTAGATCAGAAGCCACTTGCTAAATATAATTTAGGATCCCAAGACGCGAAAGGTACATCTTTCTTGAAATATATCTGGGAGAAAAAAAAGAAATTCTACCGTGATGTTTGCACACGTGGGCGTGGTAGGTTCTTCCGTCTCCTCTTCGCTTATCTAAAACAGCACTCTATGAGTTGTAGGGTAGAGCTCTGTTAGCGAAATTCGCACCTCTTTAACAACCGACTCCAGGAAGCCGACTTGGGTCCATGTCTCGTCGTCTAGCATGCACTCAAGCGGAAGACCAATGTCATCCTATATAAAAAAAAAACCTCTTCATATATCCTTCAGAGGGTTTCTTGTAAAAGCAGCGTCGATTTCCTACCCAGCAAATAGGAGTTCCCTCGGCAACTTCGACCAGTATTGCATCGCCGGCTTTCACCAGTTGCACCTCGGCTTGCATCGTGACGTGGTCAGTGGAGAAGTTGGTCACTCAAGGTAGAAAGGTACGTTATTTGATCTAGTTATTCGGCTTCGTATGTATATTTTCCATAGGCACTATGAATAGGCGACTACTCAAACGAGTGAAACTCTGGTGCCAGCCGTGAATATGGCGTACTTCTCGAGGCGGTAAGGCACCAGCCAATCAGGGCGACGTCCAACCCTCTGTGTGACACGCCTACTCGTTGCGACCTGATTGGTCTCATGCGTTCTCACTCCGTATAGCTTACATTAACAGCTTGAACCGAGATTACTTCAGCAGCAGAAATTCTTACGTCGCTTCATTCGATTACAGGAGTAATTCTAGTTAGAGCCCAGACGCAGCCACACAAAAATCATATAGGCCTTCTAGCCTTGGAAGCGTTTTCATCCATTGTCTTCATGACGCGGTAGCGTGAGGGGTGAAGGGGCGCTTGATCGCTCATGCAGCTCGATTCAGTTCATGGTTTGGATCCGTAATAGGGCAACCAGATCTGTCGTTCCTCCCCAAGTACATAGCTGGAGATTTCTCTGGTATAAAGAAGCTTTTTTGTCATCAGACGACTACCACTTGTCAGTGTAGGGGCATTCAAATAGTCTCCACGTTATCCTTTAGAAGTAGATTTCATGGCGCGTTCCAAAAGAATGGTTGCCACTACTATCTCTTTGCCTAGTTTCCTCAGAAATTGAAGTATGCATACGGTGCACTTCACGTTTATTCGAAGCGAAAGGAAGCGGATACCGTTCTTTGTCTCGAATCCGTTGATCCTGCACTTCTTCTCCGGCAGTCCGTCGAGGTCGACAGGGTTCCACGGGATGGCGTTCAGTGTCACGTTCACCGGCAGCCTGCTGAGCCTGACCGGCGCCGGTGGAGGAGGGCACATCTGTTCGAGAAATCAGATGTCAGGAACGATCTACACTGAACGAGAAATAGCGTACCTCGTCTCTGATCGGGATGATCTCCAGAAGCGCTACACTGTCGTCGTGTTTTATCGCTCCGACAGCTCGTTTCCTGTGAGACGTTCCCTTCGCGAAGATGACTATTGCGTTTCCGCTGGAAAAAGCATCTGCTTTGCCGTTATCTTTGAAGGAATTTTAAAACTACTAGCTGTAGTGCATTGGTAACAGGTACAGTAGATGCTCTGAGTGGCTAATTCCTTCCTTACCCGGCTCTCTGCAGAAGACCGATAGATACCATTTTTATATATTTTTCGAGTAATTTATTTCATTTCATTGTGCGTTTTTCGTATTTGACTCAACATAGCGTCTTTTCCATACATGCTTTATCACGCACTTTAATTTGTATTTTTTGGTGAAGCTTTCTAACCTTCTTTTCTTGCTTCATTGCCTACTTTTGATCTATCCTAGTCGGGGGAGAGGGGCAATCTTAAAGTGCCAGTTGCCTATGTCATCCCATGTCACACAACCATATCAACTGAATTTAAATGAAAACTTTTACATTAAGGGGTAGCAGCTGAAGCTCTCGTGGAACCTAAAGGTAGGGAATGGAGGCGCAAAAGCAGTGTATGCCCTCTCCGATTAGGATAGATCCCCTACTTTTTCTTATATATCGTTTTATTCTTTCGTCAACAGAGAATACTGTTATATTCATTTGTCAGAACTTAATCATCCCTTAGACGAATATAATTCTCTTGCTCGCGCGGAAGTATTATAATGGTTAAGTCATAAAACAAAGGTTATCCTGCAGATAGTAACGGAGCGAACTTTGTCTATTTCTTCCTTTTCCCTTTTCGAACCTCTGACCTTACAGATGCCATACTAGGGTGGTGTAGTTGCTGCAAATCCATACCGTGTATGTAAAGCTCCACGGTTGAGCAGAGGTCGAAAATCTGCATAAGCGTGGAGATTTGAACCGTAGAATTTTTCGCGTCAGTACTTTCGACTCAACGCGCATTTGCGAGTGTCAGTCGTCGTCAGTTTCATTTTCCTTTTCTGTCATACTGTTTTCCTATCGCTTTCCTATGGAACATGTTCAGGGGCGGCTAGAAATGTTGGTTCAGGCGCTTCGCCACAAGTCGTTATAGCTAAGCCTGAAAGGCAAATTGCCCTGGTTCTTAGTTTGACACATAGTTGGTGGTTGGGCGATCATCTCTTATCATCTGTTGAGAAGGGCTTTATGCTGCACCCACCTACTTTAACATTCTTTTCAATGCCCTTTTTCTTCGCAGTTTGTGATCTAAATACGCGCAGTGTTGATTATGGACACTCTTACCATGGCTCGGAATAGCAATAAATAACCGTTCCACCCCTTCCGATTGGGATTGCTCACATCTTCAGTTATTGCGCACGCTGACGCAGTTTGACAATGACTGCTGACACTTACACTTCTCCTTCATCAGCTGCGATACATTTCGACGACGTGAGGACCAGCGACGGTGTGATCAGGGTTCCGGTGCATCCAATCACTCGGGATTCATTCGTTGGCGATTGCGACAGAACCTTCAAAAATTGCGTAGAGTTGTGGAGAAAGCTGTTAGTGGTCAATTCAATGCTTATTGCATATTTCTCTGGACAACGTTTCTCTCTCTCTAGCCTAGACGTTTTTATAACTCATAGAATAGCTTAGACTACGGTTATTTAGAAACTGAAATGCTGGTCATATCGATAACAGTTCGGTCTTTAAAACTATCTTTTTCTGGGAAACTACATATTTTTATTTGCGTTTAAAACTAAGAAAAAAGGATTACGTTTAACTCTGGTTCACACTAAGCCTCATAGGTTTGTGTGTAAGACGTGTGACAACACGAAAACCTCAATCAGAAGGAAACTGCCTATCCATATTCACCAGTGAAGACCTGCCACATACCTTGACGAGGTAGCCGTACCGATTCCATTCGGTCTCCTCCGCATCTCTCATACAGTGCACTGACTGCAGTACGAACAGAACAGCTAGAACGGTCCACATGCCGTCGAGTAAAGATGACACCAACTCGCGGTGGCATTTTATCCGCAGCAAGGCGTTGTTTTCAATTCCTGCCGCCTTATCGTGTGGGAGTCAAAGCATTGCATTAGAAAGAATGGTGCAGACCAATGATTCACTGCTTCAACGGAACGGACAAGAAGTTTGGTCTTTCAATTCAATCTGGAGTTGGGAGGCCTATATATGCAAATTTGGGCGCCGAAATGTTGCCCACATTCTTGGCGTTTAGTTGTGTTTGCGTTTAAGGACCTTTTTGAAGTGTGGAGAACTACATTGTGTCGTTACGACGGAGGCCGAAAGTGATTCAGCGTTTCTTTTCCACCGAAGCGGTGGAGACTGGGAGGGTGGAAATCTTGAAAGTTGCCCAGAAAACTGAAAATCAACTTTGTCAGAAATCAACAGTCGGGAAACAGAAAAGCAAAAACCACCAGAAAACAGAAAGTTTCGAAATTGGCTACATCCTAAATTCCTCAAATTACATTTCAAGCTATAATACCGTCGCAGCCTTAAATGTCATCCTTCGAATCGGTCACTGAACTTTATTCTCCCTTCTTTTTTAGGTTCGTTTAGTAGTTGTTTCTCCCACAGTTTAGTTTGCGTTTATTAACCCTTTCACGACATTGCCCGACGATGTCGTCGGACACTTTTTTGCCGCGTGGGACAATGTCCGATGATGTCGTCGGACACCATCATAAAAATAGTTCATGGAAAATTATCAAGCGTCTAATAGTGCAATATTAATCAATGAGTCTAATTACTAGTATCTACGGTCAAGACGGTCCTTTGGAAACTTCATTCGTTACTGTTTTTCATATTTAACAAATAATACAAATAAAATAATTCTAATAATCAGCGCGCGGGAAAAATGCGCGCTGTCCCCGAAAATCGCGCGTGTCGTGAAAGGGTTAATGGATAGTTTATGGTCGTCCCTTAGATTTATGTCCTTGCAATAGTTTGTGATCCACACGATTTTTATCGTGTAATGAATAAATAAATAAATAAATGTATATCTTTAGCTATCTGCTGTGTCAAGGTCAACACATGAGGGTCAACCCATCGAGACAACACTTCTGTAGCCGAAGGCCTGAAGACAACTGAGGACTGCCGGATGTGTATACCGGAGCTCCTTCGCAAGACTGCGGGTGCTGACCTCCGAATCGTTGTTGACAGCGTCGATTATCCCGCAGTGTGGAGGCGTCCCGACTGCGGTTCGTCTCCAAAGTCCGTGTCTCCTCCTCTGACCGATGCTGGATCAGTGTTTGTATTAGGTTGATCGGAAAGTCTTGAAAGGGGTTTCATTTTTCTTCTCTGTTCCTTTATTTAGCATACAATGCAAATCAGTCAACAATCACCATTGTTAGTCCCCACAGTGGTCCACCTACTGGGCAGTCTGTGATCCGCTTTTCCCAGAACTGGGGAGACCGGGTGCGAAGTCGGCCAGCGCCCGACTGTCTTTAGCCTTCGTGAAACTTTTCCTACCAAGAAGCCGTTTAGGAGGCGGATCAAGTGGTAGCCTGAAGGGGCTATGTCAGTAGAATATGGCGGATAGGTACGGTCTTCCAGCTTAGTTCCTTGGGGTTTTATGGGTTTCCTTAGCTACATATGGTCTGGCGTTATCGTGAAGAAGGTGCAGTGAAGGTCGTCCGGGCCGCTTTTCCCGAACAGCTTCCGCGAGTTTCTGGAGCTGAGTGGCGTAAACGACAGCGGTGACCGTATGCTCTTGCGAGAGCAGTTCATAGTACATCATTCCTTTCGAGTCCCAGAAACAGCGTAGAAGAACCTTCTTGGGGTGCATGTTCAGCTTTCCTTGCGTTGGCGGCTCTTCCCATCGAGGTAGCCACGGTGAGCGTTGAGTTGTAGAGAATCCAACTCTCCTCTCCAATAGTCAGGCCTCCCAGAAACTCGCCGAGGCGAGCGAAAAAGGAGACTGGAAGACGGATATGCGGGTGAATCGCGTGCTACGGTCGAAGCATGGGGGATCCATCGAGTCAGCACTTTTTGGCAGCCGAGGGCTTGGATGTGGCTGACAACTGTGGATTGGGCACATCCGAGTCTCGTCGCAGGACTCCGATTGGCATCCTCCGGATCCTCCTTGACAGCGTCGAGAATGGCGGGGTCTTCCAGACGGAGGCGTCCCGACCGAGGTCTGTCTTTGAGGTACGGCTGTCGCTCCAGTGCCTCGAGGCCACTCATAGAAGACGTCGGCTCAAAAGTGCTCCTTCGGAATTTACGTAGTTATGAATGATGGCTGGCTACGTATACCTATTACGGAGAAGTTTCGGAAATGATCTACAACTACCACATAGCTGATACCGGTCAAGAATAGAAACTTCTGGAATCTTCACAAAATTGGATCAGTAGTTTCTGATCAACCTAATACATGTGGGATTTTGAAGAGACAACATAAATGTGTATCTGGGGTACGCGATGGCTTACAGTTACTGTACAAGTCGGTGTCGGTGATATGCTTCCCAGGCAAGTCTGATTCTAATTCACCGACCCCTTAAGGCCCCCACAGAGTTCTGCGGCAGCGCCGCGGTCCCATGCTTAACCATAGGACAGAGACGCAGAGCTCGCCGCCGGCGGCGTCCCTGCCCTATCCTTAACCATAGCGGCGAGCGGCGTTGCCGCAGAACTCTGTGGGGGCCTTTAACCATAGCGGCGAGCGGCGTTGCCGCAGAACTCTGCGGCGGCCTTTAGGGATAGAGGACGTGTTTGCCTCATGCAGCAGCTGATAAAAGAACCTACGAGGTGTACGCGACAGTCGGCGCCTCCGACTGCTCTTCCACACGCCCGTTTAGTGAACCAAAAGAATTCCAAAGAAACGAGCCTCGCTCCACGTTGGTGTCGCTTCTTATTTCTTCGAAGGTTGTGATCTGGGCCAAAATGGAAAAATGCCAAAAAAGCCAAAAGTGCTTTCCCATCGTGCCAAAAGTGCTTTCCCATCGTGCTTCTCCATCAGGGGATTGCTAGGACGTCATTCCTCTATTGTTTTCTGTTTTTGTCTTCGTTTTTCTCTGATTTCATTATTAGTTCATACTGTTAGTTACGTATGGAGTGGATGGTTTCTCTTGTCTTTGTTATGACGCGTGATTCCAAAATCCGCGCTTCATAAATAAATAAATAAATAGAGTTTGTTCGGCAAACCGTCCTAGAGAACACGGAGCAAAGTGTAAACCTAATTTGGGAGAAGAGCAAGGTCAACCACAACTAGGATGATTACTTCTGGATTTATCCTATTGAAGATGTCACTCCTCTCTGCTTTTATGGCAATGGCAGCAGAATTTGAAGTAAACTGTTTTACAAGGATGACGCACTGCGCCAGCCTATCAGAGGATCCTCCTTGCAATTTTCTCTCCGGGAGAGATCACACTGGCTGTGTTTGTTTCGTTTTTCGAAAGGTACCCCCACCGACTAGGATAGATCCTAGTTGCCTTCTTGGTACGGCATTGCTTTCCGGGTAGCGCTCTGCTGCGAATTCCGGTAGCACGCGAGACGAGCGGTCCGTCCTGGCCAGGTGATGGTCGCCTGGCTCTCGATGGACATCGGGTGTCAATTACTGCGCCTTTGCACTTCTTCGCTGATCGGAGACGAAAGACCGCGCCACAGCGCCTGCAGCAGCCGCTGGAATGCTCTCCCGCTATTGATTCTCCCCGTTCCGACGTCTCCATTTACCTAGACTGCTCCTGACTCCATTCTCTTCCGGCCCTGAACTTTGAGCATGCACTTGCCCGACCTCTGTGCATAATCGTTTTGTTGCCTGCCGTGTTGTTCTAAGCGTTGACAATTAGTCATGGTCATCTGCGCTTCTCCAGTGGCCGTATTCAAGAACGCTCCTGGGAAGGTTCGCGACTTCCCACGGGAAGCGACTGAGTCGGGAGCTGGAAATAGCTATCCATGAAACGAATATGAATATGGAAACCAGCCGCCTCCGGGAGGCCAGGTAGGGGGATGAAGTAGGATCGTCGCGTGAGCACCGACATATGGTTATCGTGGATCTTCTGCATATTCCAGAAACTGGATTCATGAATCACTTTACCCAGGGTTATGTGGGTAGAGTGTAGAAATTGAGGCATTACCTGGAATTCACAAAAGCGGTGAGGTGGATGAATCGTGGGGTGGAATTATATCGTTCACCAAATTATATCGTAGCATGAATACCGAACTTGCCGCCTGCCAACTACCCTCTGTTGGTAAACTTATCGATTACCATAACCGATCGATCGATTACCTTACCGGTCGTGAATCGGGCCTCGCCTTTTCTGTCCTTATCTTAGTATATTTGCGCCCGTTCTAGCCTTAACTAAACGTGTGAAACAAAGGATTCGTTTTTTCGTGGGGATGCGCCACACATTCTACCTTCCTGGGATTTCGTGGATGCAAATCGAAAGCGCAGTTGTTGACTTAATCGACTTGACCGCTTGCCACTCGTCAGAAACTTCTGTGTGAAAAGGCTTATATCAATGCATCGACTCCGGAGGGAGAGGATGGCTGGTTTGCCTGGGCGGGGTTCAAACCCAGGATCGATTCGGGTGCACACTAAAGTCCATGCCTTTTGCACGTCCACTGATGCTACCGTAGCACATGCACGTTATTTTGTTTCCATTTTCTGTCGTAACATATTTTTTCATGCCATTCTTCAATTCTTTCAGTTGCTATGCTCTTCGTTGTGTATTTCTGAATGTAGGAGTCTTACATTGCTAATCGTTGTCACTGGCTTTCGTATTTTTGTAGATTAATCTGAAGTGGAATTTAAAAATTTTAAGCCTTTTAATCCTCTCGCTTTACAGAGGCTAACATTCCACTGTATATAAAGGATCAAGAATGATTGATAGGCATGTAGTTTGCTTGCTGGCTTTAAGTGTTATACTCTCGCTGTCGTCAATATTTCAGGTTGGTGTTTTTAAAATTTCTGAATGCGTGTTGTTTTTTTATTTGCTCTCCATTTTAAGATGGGTTATGCCAATGCTTATCCAAACACGGCCGTGAATAGCTTTCGAACCTATCTGAATGAGTCGCAGAATGGTCAGATCACCGAGAAAACCTTCACTTGGGTGTGGTGAGTGCGCTTCATTGAGGGAGATCGTGCTCCTAAATTTATGACAGAAAATCCAATAAAAGATAAAGATTAGAATAACAAATAACAAATAAAAATTATCGGCGAGCTCACACTAGGTTTGCATGAGAGGAACCAGCCAATCGCAGGCCTCGGTGATCCACGCAAGAGGCGTGTTCTCGGCTTGTCTCATACTAGTATACGCCCAGGGAGAATTCGCTGCTAGTACCAGATGTTACCTACCTGAACAGTAGAGAACGTGCTTTACACCCAAAGTTTCTGAGCTTTCGCAGAGCGGCGTAGCGAGCTCATCATGTAGTTAATCCATTACAACGGGCTGCTAGCAAGGTCTTTCATATCTTCTTCTCTATGTAGAAAACCGTCTACATATGTAGCTAATCAGTAACATGAATGCTGGCGGATCTAGTTGAAGTTTTCCGTAAACAAATGAGAAGAAGAACGACTGGAAAAATGATTAGGTTGGATCAGCAAAAAATTTTACGTACCGAACTGATTTCATGATTTTTCAACGAAGCGTTTTTCATTCTGGTTCATCACTGTAGCAATCCGTGTAAAGTAACTATTATACCTTGAAGTGTTTACTAAGACCAGCTCAAGCCTTTGTTATCGTTGCTGGACCTACAAAGCTCTAGTTCCACTGGATATTGCATTTTGTCAGCAAATTTTCCTCATTCCTGCACCATATATAATATATAAATACTAGATAACGCGGTTGAGCTTTAGTTTGTTGAGGTTTCTTGTTTTTTTTTTTGTAGAATTTGCTCACATTTATGTGCAAGTAAATAAATAAATAAATAAATAAATATTGGTTGGCTTGAATTTATACCACGTGGTACCTAGCCTCAGTCGAAATGCTGTAAGCACTCAAAACGTCAATGTATTATACATTGATAGGTAGAGGACGTGAGAATCTTCTGCTCTGTCAGATTCTCAGAGGTTATTTCAAATGTTTTTACAGGTCCGCTGTTCTGAATGTGTATTTCATCGGTTTTATTGCTGGAAGTATGATAGCTGTTCCACTAGCTGATCACATCGGCAGGAAATGTGAGGTTTTAAAGATTTCAAGCATTGCGCATAGCTGCAGTGCCATTTATAGCCTTGAAGCGAATGAAGAAAAAACACTGTGGCTGAAGTTCAGATAAAATTTGTTACTAAAGAGTATTTCAGACATTCCTATTATTAATTGCAATAATTACATGAGAGAAAATAGTGGAGAGATACGTAGTCGGTCGTCAAGTTGCCCAAGCAGACGCCAATAAGGTCAACGCCTACGTTTGTCCCTGTCGCGTGCCAGAGTAGCTCAGTACTCGCTCCTCTTCGCTCTGGTGTCCCCAGAATGTCGTGTCTTCCATATATTGTTTCTGCGATGGCGACTTGACATACCGAGATGTCCTGCTGTTGGTGCGAACTATGCAACGACTACTTTTTCTCTGGACCTGAACCATTTTGAACTTTTCCTATTCCGTTAGATTCTGTTAAGAATTAGGGGCTTCCTGCTTTTATGTACACAAACAATTGTATACGGCGAAACGTTGTGTCAACTAACGTCTACAATCGTGTGGTGGATGAAGAACATTTAATCCAAATCTGCGCTATCGTTCATAGATTTCACCGACCTCATGTGGATTTATTTCAGGGTGCCTTGTTTTTGGAAATGCGACAAATTTCGTGGCGGCCCTTCTGTCAACTGTATCAATTATTTGGTTGATTCCGTCTCTGTTTGTTATAAGCAGAATCGTTTTTGCTGTTGGTGCCGGAGTATCGATGAACAGCTTAGTGCTGTTACTGCAGGTATATGTTTTTGACTGTAACGCTCTGAAATGTTTTGAAAATGTGCGCTTTAGGCCCCGTTTATACTTCCGACGCCGAGCGACGCCACGCCACGCATTGTGGCCAAATTGATCGATCGCGTCGTCCGATCAATATGGCCACAATACGTGGCGTCGCGTCGCTCGGCGTCGAAGTATAAACGGGGCCTTACGCCTACTGCCATCCCACTATGTAGAGCTGTAATCCGAAAAAGAGTATAGCAACGCGCTAGCGTGATGGAAACAAAGATGCACACAAAGTTCTGGGCGTCAAATTTCTAAACGACTTTTTAACGGAAAATTTTCATTAAATTTCGGGTAAATCGTTGAATTTCGTTAAGAAATTACAATTAGCTGGGAGTTATTTCTTTAAACTGAAAAATTTCAGTAAAAATTTTTGTATTCCAACTTTAATAGGTCAACAACTGAAGTTCAACGAACGCAGTGTAACATACTACGTTAAAACTATCGCAGTCCGGACCAGCTTGGGCGCAAACAGTATGTGTACCGTTGACAAGAGCGACAGCGACATGTGCTTCATGACAAGCACGTGCTTCATTATAATTCAACTCCAAATCGATCCATACTCTGTGAACCCCTTCAGGAGTCGGCGCCGGTTTCTGTGCGAGGTCTCATGTCGTTCAATGCCGAGATGGCGTTTGTGGTGACCAATATGCTGGGAGCGCTGGCGGGCGTGCGAAGTGTTCTCGGAGGCCACCTCAGCTGGCTTGTTGGGTGGGTTCCGGGACGAATCTTGTGTGTGCAGCTCTGTTTGGGACTGTCGGTGGAAGATCTAACGATTATAGGTTAACCTGTGTTCCAGCTTTGGTCTCTATCCTGATGGCCCTCTACTTTCCTGAGTCACCACGATTTTTGCTTATTAAGAGGAGAAAAAGAGATTTGGCCGAGAAATCCGTTCACTTCTACCACGGTGTGGGTGAGTATATTCGTGAATTTTCCTAGACATGGTCAAAACTCACCCGTTTTCACTCAGCATTGGTTTAGATGAGCTACAGACGGCCAAAGTTCTCACCTCTTATGAGAAGGAAGCTCAGGAAGCCAATGGGACTATAAAGGAGATGCTGTACAAAAAACATGTGCGGTCTGGATTGCTGCTTGGTTTGTGCACTTGCTCCAAATCAGCGGCTCTCTGCTCTCAAAACAAGCATAAAAACATGGCTTCCAGGCGTCATAGCCCTACAGGCGACTACTTCCATCTGGCCTATATTGTATTACTCTACAGAATTTTTAATCAGAGCGAATATTGACGAGGACACCGCAGAGCTGACGTCCACAGTTATGCTTTTCGTGAGGTATGTTCAAGTATGATTTGGAGGGAGGATCTGGGCGAAAAAAATAGAATACACTTCAAGTAGTCAAAAATATGTATCAACTGTAATGGGCGTCTGTGCAGCAGTTGGGTGAGACGTCGGCTTTTGCTTGCATCCCAAATCGATTCATGGATCAGCTTCCGTCTCCCCCTCTTGAGCTCCATCAGACCTGTTTGGGAAGGCTAGAACACTGACTTGGCCATCTGCTGAGCACCGCTCATGTCATGTAGAGGCGGAATACGCGACTTCAAAGATGTTCCATCGTATCGGCTAGAATTAGAGTAGGATTCCTGAACCATCCCACAAATAAGTATATGAACATCAACACGCACCATATCACTTTACCACCTTATGAGCCCTAGCAGCTGCATCGCCTCCCACTGCAGCGATAGTGATTGTACTCGAGCAGGCGCTAACAACGCTTTTATACATCCTCGCCGCGTGCCAAATAAACCCAATGAGTAGTTCCTCCTTGAGGCGCACATAGAGCATCATATCTTCCCTTTAAGGTAATGACAAAGAAGCCTAGCCAACGGAGTTTAGAATGTATTGTCCCATAAGTCCCCGCCTTTTTTTTCAACAATTTATTGCGGATTTCGCCGGAGGTCTCTTGCATAGCGCTATAAGCGTACAAAAGAGTGATTTGCTCTATCAGAACATGTACTACATTTCTTTTTCATCCTGAATTTTGTCAATTTTTAGGTCGGTAAAGTGAAAAGTGAAAAAGTGACGATTTGCGCAGTCGCTTCTCTCCGCTTAGTTTTGGAATTTTTGCCCAGTTTTTCATAGCATTTGGAAGGCAATGTTTTGTACTACAAGGATACGTGTTGGTCCTATTTGCTGATTTGTCCTTTATTGATTTTTAGGTCATCAAATTGCCGGAGGTGCTCATATTTGTCGACCTGGCACTCCATTTTGATGACCTGAAAATTAGCAAAAATTTAAATGGCCGAAAAACAAATCATATATTCTGGTAGAACAAGACATCCACGTTCGAGTGTCATGTATGGGTGGCCGATAAGTATTGTCGCGATGTTCGCGCGCATCTGTTTCTCTTATATTTTCTTGAAATCCTATGTGTTTGCGTTCATCGTTTACCATATTAAATCCAATTTCTTGTGATATATGAGAATTTTTGCTTATGGTCTCTACGAGATCGTATCCTCATCGAGAAGCAATAGCCCGCCTCGCTGAAGACGGAGAGTCTACCGCCGCCATTGCGAGGAAGCTCAGTACTCCATTAAGAACAGTTCAACGGATCATCAAGTAGTGGGAGGAGAAAGGAAACGTCAGCATAAAGATAAAGTCAGGTCGTCCTCGTTCTGCGAATACAAGAGGAACCGTGCGATCATTAAGAAGAGAATCTACAGAAACGATTGCATATCTCTTAACATGATCGCAAAGAGCCTCGGAATCGCTTGCTCTACTGTCCAGCGAATTGTTCATAATGAACTGGGACTTTGCAGCTATCGCCTGCTCTACGGATAGCGGTTGACAGAGGCAGCTAAGGGAAACCAAGAGAAAAAGTTCAAGGAGCTGCTTCGGCTTTTCTCAGTGCGCCGCGTCGGTGATGTGCTGTGGACAGATGAGAAAATTTCCACGATCGAAGTCGCACACAATGCTTATGATGATTACAAGCTCCTCAGACCCAATCAAAAGCACACTCGGAAAAGGAAGATCGTCACAAAGTCGTTGTTCCCTAAAGGCCTGATGATTTTGGCTGGTATCACTGCAAACCTGAATACGCAGCTGGTTTTTGTGGAAAGAAACGTGAAAATCAACGCTGAAACCTACCAAGAGGAGGTTCTCAAGAAAGTAGTCCTCCCCTTCTACGAAAAAAATTCCCACATGATCTTTCAACAAGACTGGGCTCTTTGACCTGGAGCGAGGACGACGATTGCGTGTTTGATACCAATTTCCCTGGATACCTAACGAAGGATCAATAGCCATCTAACGTCCCGGATTCAAATTCCCTGGACTTTGAGTTATAGGTATATCTAGAGCAGAAGTTGAGAAAAAGCACCATCACCAATTTGGCCCAGCTTTGCCGCGCTAAACCAAGCCTAGGCAGAAATCAATGCCAGCTACGTGCGGCGCACCGTGTAGTCAGTGAAACCAATATTTGAGGCCTGCGTAAAAGCTAAGGGAAGTCACTTTGAAGCTTTCTTGTGAAATCCAATCTACATGTTGTTGGTTATATTGAGGCGAAAGAGTTGTTGGTGAAGATGATTCTTCTCTTTCTGGCATTTTGTTGATATTGGACAGAAATCAGCATGAACCAATAAACGCGACACAAATTCTTATAGAGCAAGGCATTCTCTTCCGAACGGCATATAACACCAAGCAAAAAAAGCCTTCCACGGAGAAGGAGCTGTCGGCAAAAATAAATTTTCTCCTTCGGACGTCCCAATTTGATGACCTAAAAATCAATAAAGGACGGATGAGCAAATAGGACCAACAAGTATTCTTGTAGTACAGAACATTGTCTTCCAAATGCTATAAACAACTGCGCAAAAGATTCCAAACCTGAGCCGAGATAAGCTACTGTCAGCGATGGCCACTTTTCACTTTTTCATTTTTCATTTTAACGATCTAAAAATTGTCAAAATTCAGGATGAAAAAAGAAATGCAATACATGCTCTGATAGAGCAAATCATTCTCTTTTGAAAGCTGTGTAGCGCTGTGCAAGAGAACGCTGGCGAAATCCGCAATGAATCGTTGAAAAAAAAACGACGGGGACTTATGGGATAACCTAATACTAGCGTTTTCTTTGCAGCCTGTGGAATTCAGCCAGTCATGACTCTTTTCCAGCTTGACAGTGGAATAAATTTCGTCATCGGCCCACCCAATTTTTGGCAACCTGACCCAAGCGATAGCGGCCCTAATGCTTGAGTGTCGATGGAGCTGAGAACTCAGAAGGCCTCCCACTTGCGTGAACCGATTCTCATTCGGAAAATCGACCCTTCGGTTCCTCAGGCGCTGATCGCGTGCTTGACCTGGTTTCGTGGTTTCCCTGAGGGTCATGCTGATCTAAGAAAAACGGTCTGTTCGAGTACGAAGGTCTCGAAAACTTCTCGTGAAGCGTGCTTGTTTCTGGCCAACCCCAGCAATAGGTCACTGACCATGGGGCTGGCGACATTCATTCCGTTATCCCTTATTATGAAGCATAGGCCTTAGCTGTGAATTTTCGTGATGGCAGGGTCAGGTCTGGCCTCCGTCTCTTGCTTGATTCATTTACTTCAGCTGCACCTCAACAGTAATTGGAATGGTGGCTGTTGAGCGTCAGCCACGGCGTCGTCTTCTGCTCGGTTGTGGTTTCGTGAACATGTCAGCTCTGGCGCTGTTCGTTCTATGCTCCCAGCTCCAGCCCGCTTGGGACGATGCCAAGTATGGTTGTATTGTTGCTGTCGTGCTGCATGGCATCAGTTACAGGTCCGTCTGGTTCTAAGGATTTTGTTCCTAGTGCACGACGACAGCGACTGGTCGCCCCCGTGCAGACCATACATATCGACGATTTCTTTTGGCTGATCGGCATTAATCGATTTGCATGCTTCGCACGACGAACTCACGAGGAAGGTCGGCGAAGCGATCGTGGAGATTCTCAAAGCGACCTATATGGGATTGTAGGGCGTTATCTGGGAAGCACCGTAGTGGTTTTCTGCGGACCTTTGGGTAGGTCAAATATTGCAAAAAGCTGTAGCGCTCCAGCGCGGGCTGATAACGCAAAACTGACGCCTGCAATACCCTTGTCGTGCTCAAAAACAGTCCTGCAAATTGGAGCTTCAGTCATTGCTAGATCGTGGGGTTTGATAAATTCTTAACATTAGGCTGGCCGAAAAGTCTTGAAACAAAAAAAAAGACTTTTGAAAACTTCAGAATTTTCTGGAAGAAATTCAAAAATCCTGGGCCATTGAGGTTCTACAAAAGGAATCAGCGATTTGCCGAGCAGATGGGAGAAGGTTATATCGCTCTGTGATGAATATATTCTTGATTCCTAGTTTGTATTTAGAAAACTATGGTTGAATAAAAAATGATTTTTTTTTTTTGTTTCAAGACCTTTCGGCCGACCTAATAGAATCGAGAAAGCAAATTTAAAGGGGGCATCCACCAGCAGGGCAGCAGAGATCGAATGGTCAAGTGGATAACACCGCGAACTTGCAGGAGGGTGATCAAGGGGTCGAATCTGGGGTCGGAGGGTTATTTCTGAGCACAACAAGGGTATTTCTGGCGTAAGTTTCATTATCAGTCTGCACTGGAGCGCTACAGCTTTTTTCCATTTCTGACCTACTCGGAGGTCCGCAGAAAATTTGGAAAGCAGACAACGTCCTTCAACCCGATATAGGTCGCTCTGAGAATCTCCACGGTCACTTCGATGATCTTCCTCGTCAGTCGGGCTGTGAGCAGGACCTGTCACTGAGTGGATGTGGATCCCAAAGAGATTATTTCAGTTTCGCTCTGGGTCCCATATCATGGTTCATTACTGCTGAGCTGGTACCGTTGGAGTTCCGAGCTCTGTGCCAGTCAGTGGCACTCTCTTTGAATCAGACAATTGCTCTGATCCTTTGTTTTGTTACACTTCCCCTTTACGACGAAGTTGGTAAGTCTTGAGAGTATAAAGGTATCGCATGGGACGCCTAGGTCTCACCATGGATTGTGACACTTACACCGTCTTTAAGGCTCTTCAATTCTTCTCGCGCTCTTCGTGGTTCCCGGACTAATGGCGATGTTCTACCTTCTCGCGTATCTTCCAGAAACGCGTTCCAGAAACATCGACGAAATTATAATGGACCTCAAGGGAAGGAACAAGAGCACCGTCGAAATGAGCGATCAAGCCGATCAGCTGTGAAGGATGAGGGGACTCTCTCTGATTTTTTTCGCTTTCACTCTCATGCCAGATCAGCTATTCTAGATGTTAAGAAATGGGAACGTCTTCGGCTGACAACTCATTCTGCTACGGTTTCTCTTGACTAGAGAGAATTTGAGGAGGTTATGCTCCTTTCCAGTCCGGTCGTTGTTCATGTCGTGTACTGTTGAAGTACAGCTTCGTTGTTGCCTTGCAAAGAGAGTTTTGTAATTTCCGATCTGTTGTTGCTGTACGTGTTGTTTCTTGGTGAAAAGAAACCGCCAACTGTGTAGCATCTTGTTGATTTTGTCGTCACGAAGTGACCAAGGAACATCTAGTACTTGTCATCTACAAATATTTTGATTCTATAATAAAAATATTATAATAGCTCACGTCATCTTAGGCTTGATGATTAAACCAGTTGTCAGTGTGTTAGCGTCATCAAAACTCGCGGAAGATTTTGCTTCGTATGAAAAGCAAATCCGTCGGTCTGTCCGAGAGTCCGTCCGTCCGGGCAGTGTAGAACAATCTCAGCTCCAAGGTTTTCACTGCATTATTGATTGCTGCCCCGAACTGCTGCCGCTTGAAATGGGAACAACGAGGAACATGTTCGCCACCAGACAAAACTTTAGGCCTTTGTCATACCATCGCTCACCCCGAGCGACGCCTAATGATATGCTCCCATATCGATCGGGCGGCGCGATGGAATCGATATGGGTGCATATCATTAGGCGTCGCTCGGAGTGAGCGATGGTATGACAAAGGCCTTACAGAAGAGGCATCCACTCTCCATCTGTTCATATGCCCTTCTGTCTGTCCGACCAAGTCTAACAACGGCTTCTGAAGGGGTTTTCTACCTCGATCATCAATATCTTGATCTCTGCTAACGTTTGATCCGCTCGGAGCGTCAGTTAAACGATACCAATCGAATGCCCATTATCGATCGATTTTGTGGATTTTCGTCCAGAATTATGAGATGGGAATGACAGAGTTATGTTGACAAGTGGGTAGGATTCACAAAAAGTAATCAATATCGCCTATTAGAAAACACTGGGGTAAAGCCCCAGCCAGTAGTGATAGATCGGCCGTTAGATCGGCGGACTACTGCCTGTAGATGACTCGCAATACTAACTCTATAGGTCGCGCTACTCCGATAGTCATGTACAGATTTCATGCAAGAGAGGAGATGCTGGTGAAAATAAATATTGATTAGGTCTCACATGCACAACTATTCAACACGGAATTTTCAGAAAAGAGAAGGCACAACAAAATACGAGAAAACAGTGGCCGCAACTGGTAAGATGATACAGTAGACGGTGGAATGTTTCAGCAAGGTCTCCGTTGTTTCCGAAGTCGTTTTTGTCGGAACTGATGGGCTAGCCGTTGGCATCCGAACCAGTCGAACGTGAAACTCGAACGACCATTTCGTTTTCGTGATCTCGACGTCCGCGGTGAACGGATAGTAGTTGGAATGATTGAATACTACCTGAACAATCGGAATAAGAACGAAGTTTCTGGTCGCATCAAATTTCGCGCTAATTTCTACATTTTCGCCCTTTGATGAAATTCAGATAAAGGATCAACATTCAAATTCACATCTAACAAGAAGAAGCTTGGAAGTAATCTGTACGTCGTGGGTGTAGTTGAAAGAGGAATTCGATATTCTTCTTACGTAGACGGCCTACCATTAGGAAAATAACCTTTGAGAAGAACAGATTCAATTAAATTATGAGATGTCGGCTGCTTATTATGCCAAGCGTCGGCTGTATACTATAGTTGTGTATTTAAAAATTTTTATCGAACGAACGAATTAATGAATCAATGAATTCGATGTCTTTAGTTTTCGAGCGAATGAACGAATTTATTCGCTCGTCAATTCTTTCTAAAAATCGAAAATCGAATAGGTCCGATTTTTCTTATACTCGTATATACGAATAGTCGTACAATTTGTTCGAATAAGATTCTCGCTTAAAGATTTAAAGTTTATTCGACCAGTAAATAATACAGGGTGCGCCAAAATTATGGCGACAGCACATACGCAGACAATTTGACCTTTTATTAGGAGCGTCTGCTTTTTTTCGTGCTCTTATTGTTTTTATTGAGTCAATTAGTTTATGCTTATCTCAGTCAAACATAACAATAAGTCGTTTTGCAAGATAATGAAACGTTCGTGCCACCGTTCTTAAATCATTAAGCTTTACTGTCAACGCTTCTCGGCACGCTACATTCACCACCGTCTTGGAGTTCATCAAAGTATTATGAATAGGTCCATCAGACGCTAAGAAGACCTGGGAACCGAGGATGATAGATCCGTACGGGAAAGACACGTATCTGTGACAACTACGGACAACATTATGAAGGTAAGTGAATGGATTCGGAGGGAGCCAGCGCGCTCGGTCCGCCGGTTGTCGGGAAAAATGGAGATCATGGAGACGTCGTTGAGAAGAATCTTCCGTAAACTGGGACTTAAGGCCTACAAGAAGATCCACGTGCACCCTCCTGGACCTTCAAACAGGAAGGAGTTCCAGCTCACAGAGCAAGAATGCTGCAAGACTGGTGCAAAGGCAACTTTCCGCAATTCATCGGCTTCTACGAGTGGCCAGCTAACTCTCCGGATCTGAATCCGATGGATCATACGGTCTGGCTAGCTCTGGAAGCCAAAGCCTGCGGGAAACCTCACCGCCCCGTGGATCCTTTGAAGGAAGGCGTGGGATGAGCTCAACGCCCCTTACTTGCGTGCCGACGTCGATGCTTTCCCGAAGAGCCTCAAAGCCTGAACCGACGCCGATGGAGATATCTTCGAATCTCAATGTTGCGTATAGTTTACAATAGACTGATAAACATTATCGCATCGTTGGTTTCTCGAAAGTACCGCATTTTCTCTTTCGGCGAATTGAATACCTTGTCGCCATAATTTTGGCGCACCCTGTATTATAATATGGCTTTTCGAATAATATTCGAATATAGTTCTCTTTTGCTGTTCGAATTCCGACGAACACTCGATCTTTTATAACCATCGATGTTCGAATACGATTTAGAAATAGCGAATATCCCACTAATCGACTCGTATTTGATGACAATTGATTGATTACAAATTGATTATATTTGTTTCGAATAAACTCGTTTGAGCACAACTATACTGGGTAGAATCAAACCTACCCTAGCCAACTACACATTATCCCTTTGTTGATAAGTTCAGGATTTTTTCCTAAAGAAGAAAAATTGAAGACGCGGTCGTGCCCAAATGCGCCTTGTTCTACGTAACAACGTAAAGCATATAAGCCTTTCTGCTGTCCATGCTTCTGCTCGAGTCATTTTCTGCGAGTCAGAACTACTTACATAGAGGAAACTCGCACCTACAAAATGAGTTTGGTGAACAAATGTTTCCATAGTAATTTAGAGGCTGACCTTGTATTGACCAAGGTTGATAAGTCTCCAGTATTCGCCGTTCGCGTACGTTGTCACGACTTTCATCTCACTATCAATGCTCACTGTGGCGTTTTCGAGACCTTCACCAGTGTCGTCGTCAACCACTGTGCCATGGATAGCTCTGTAATCGACAATATCAAAGTCAGATTCTGGTGCGGATTGATCCTAGTGCCTATTCATGGAAGACAATTGCAATAAATGCATCAGATCCCCTGGGATGCGGTGTAGTAATTCTCAACTGCTCCAGATCGCAACATCTTTGCTCACAGATGATCAGTCTCACAAATCCTACCATCTATAAACCAAGTTACCTGACCAGATCGCCGGGTAATATTCTGCCCATCGGTTTAACCACGAGTTTCTGGGTAGGACCGTCAAAGAGTTCATCGTCTGAGTCCAGCTCAGGGTTTTTGGATCGGCTAGGGAAAGAGCCCGGTTGCGTTTCTGATCCCTCAGCCAAGGGAGTCCTCGGTCGTTGTATTCAGTGTGGAATCAATCGTTTTCTCAAGAGCTGTATTAAATAGCTGCCACCGCGACGAAGGCAAGCTGCGAATTCTAGGGTATAGAGAAGAACAGAGATCAGGTTTCTGTAGTACGCGAGCATCACACTATTCTACACGGAGGAGATCTGCTTGGGACCTAAGTATACCGTAGTGTCACAATAAGAGGACAACGAAGCTGTTGCAAACAGAATGTTAATGTTAATGCTAATAATACCATTCAAGGCTTAACTCCGCTTCCACCCGGAGTGAGCATAGTGAGGAATTTGGGTTCTATGGCACATCAGGAGCATTATCAATGCAACGAAGAAAAATAAATACGGGTTGAAGTAGTAATCAAGAATTGATTTTACATGAAGTAAGCCATGCTCTTCTAAACAGTTCCAAAAAGTAAGCCATGCTGTTCTAAATACATGGATAAGCTCCTCCCATCAACCTAATTTCACTCTGTGAGCGGTTGCGCTCACTCGATTGATTCTGCCGGGCCTGTATGCATTGCTCACCATGGTGACAGCTAGGCAGCTACTTCCGTAAAGTAGACAATGCACTTCTACGGAACAAATAAATGGGGGAATAATAAATAGCGCAACGTCCAAAAGTTGAGGAAGTCGCCTCCTAAAGCGTTTTGCGACCGCCGCGGAGAACGGCGCCTTCGGGCGGAAAAATGCGCCGCATTCCCTCTTGCGCGCCTCTTGTAATTGTTAGCCGGAGCGGCACGTCCGGTAGAGTAAAACTATCCATATTTGAAATATTCACATGGAAAACCAAGGTGAGCGACTCAGATGAAGCATATTCTAGAGACATCTGGTAACTGCTGAATTTTTGCGGTTCCGTCCAGCACAAGTGAGGTTACATTCGAAAAACAAAATACTTGCAGTTCTCTTTCGTTTGACCAGAAAACTTTCTCAACGATAGGTCGGAACTGCCCAAGTGGTGTATACGGGCAGAATCGCCTCTCTCTGGGAAATAAAAAGTGCTAAAAAACTGCTATCTTATGGGAAAGATTATGGGAATCACGCTGCTCCTTTACCTACTGCGCCACCATCGCTCGCTCGTCATCGCTGTTTCCCGCCATCTTGAGCCCGCCCTCCACCTGCAGACATAGGGCTAACGCAGCAAACGGCCCAACTTCCGTCGTCCCTAACTCTTCACAGGGTTGTATTGGGGCCGAGATATTTGCATTTTCTTGTTTCCCATAGAGAGGCGATTCTGCACATATAAAACACTTGGGCCGTTCCGACCTACCGTTGAGATAGTTTCCTGGCGAGTCACAAGCATAAACGGTGGCCAGGCAAAGAACTGCACGATGCCACCTTCTCTACAACTGTTTTGTCAAGCCAATTCCTCATCCGTCTAAAATACCTGTGAATCTGCTTGATGAAATACATCAGTGGATATTTGTTTTCTTCCCACAGAGACCTCAGCTGAGTTTCGTTGGGAAATTTCACGCAGGTAAGCTCAAATGTGAGCTCGAAGCAGTTCGTCCTCAAATAGTTCCAGTCCTGCATTCCACCTCCTACAACATACCTGAAAAAATAGCAGCTATGTCATCGATTTCAAAACTACATCTCACTAGGTTGAGTCGTAAGCATATACGTAGACACGGTTTTCTTCTTCAAATCGCCTCGAATTCGTCAGAATCCATGTGGTTTTTGGCTACAACGCATTCATACGTTTCTCCTAGAATACTGCTTGTGCATCACAGTAATCTTCAAAAGAATTTCCTTCGAAGCTATGATCTCAGTTGATGCTCTAAGTTCTGCATACCTTCTGGAAAGATGATGTTCGAAAAAGACACTTTCAACACTTTACAAAAATGAATTGGAAGACTTGAAAACAAAAAAATGAATACGAAATTCTAAAGTCCTTGAATGCTAAGTGTAACTGATGCTGGTATTTTCAACCAACGTGACATTAGACGGTTACCTACATGGGTCCAATCTTCTAGGTCATGAAGAGAAACTTACCAGTTGGCACCGTTCACAATTCCGTACTGCGGGTCAATGGCCTCGTTCAAATGGTCTTCCTTACACCGTGGACCCTAAACACTGAACGCTGAAGTGAAGGATAATCATGTAAGCCTTATTCGTCTATAATGGAGCAACAAGTGACGAGGAGGAGGTGCGAAACTACCTTCTTGTACATGTAGTCGTGTCCTCTGGCGTACGAGTAGGCCAGCCTGACGAAGAGCTCGTTGTCCGGCGTAGGAGTGTAGTGATCCGATGTCACTTTCAACGGATGGTGATCGTCAAACGGGTAGTTTGCTGCAAATTTCGTCTCAGCACGTTTAAAGCCTCTTTCAAACGAGAGCTCCTAGTGATGTGCAAGTGGTCGAACCGAGAGCGTTTGCATAAAATCAAGCGCACGTCACGATCTCGACATCTAACGTGGTAAGAAGGCCAAAAATTACAATGTGGCTGCTTTCTTGCCTATTTCTAGTGGTTCTACGCTGCGCTAGTTGCGCCTGAATATGATGTGCGCATTCCTAATTGGTGGGGGTAGAAAACACGGGTACGCTGTGGACTAGCTTGAATGAAATCTGCAGAGGCCACATCAGCACATTAACTCTCCTTTTCTACTAGAACACACAGCTGGAGCAGTGATAAAAAAGGATCCTCTTTGGTGCATATTCACTCCACTGACGTCCTCAATCCGCAAAATCTCATATGATGCTTCCTTTATACGACTTCTTACCTAAGGTTATACCGCCGTGGAGGCTGCCTGACAGAACGAAAGGAATCGCCTTCGTCCACTTCATTACAGCCAAGGTTTCTGGCTGAGGTTGTTCGACTGGGTAGAACTCAGGGAATCTGAAACATCCGTACTCTCAGGGACTGGCTCAGGTACATTGGACAACAGTTGTGTGGCTTACCGTTGCGGAAAGTTGCGGTTCAGGTCCTTGCCGTTAGCATTGCTTCGTCCCCTAATACCGTATTCATCTCCTTCGATGGCCGCTTCGTACCTAAAGCACTCAATCGTCAGAACAGTCACTATTTTCCTTTCATTAAACACCAGCCGTCAGCCGTCGTATCGAGCGTTCTGGCGTCTGGCTGCCTCAGAAGACCACAATGTCATTCGATAATGATTAGTTGACTGACACTTAGTCGTCTGAACTCTACTCGAAACGGTCAATTCCAGGCAAAAATCGACAATATCGATTAATATTCATTGAGAGTGTCAAGAATTTAACTTTTTGAACTCTCTCCAATGGTAATCAATTCTGCGCGGTTCACACTTTAAACACTGACTTGGCCACCGCAAGTCATTGCGTAGGTCAAATGAGGATCAGGATAAAGGACGGCGTCACTCAATCCCTTTCTGGGATGCGCCTCGCATTCTACTTCTATGGGATATCGTGGAGGTGATCTGAGTGTGTATTTGGCCGTGTAATGATGGCTTGCGGTGTCTAGCCGATGAACAAGTCAGCGCTTTGTCCTTCCCAAACAAGTCTGGTACGGAAATTCGTCGACCATCGAGGGGTCGAAGGTTTGGTTGGCCCTGGCGGGAAATCGGAACCGAGAACCTGGTATCGGGTGCACGCGACAGCTGGCACCTCCTCCGACTGCGCTACACACGCCCCGTGTAGTGTAGGTCAAATACGCATATAAATTGGCTCCACCACATCCCGTGGAAGTAGAAAGGATTGATTGCTCTTTATCCTTTTTTGTCTTTAGTGGGGCGTCCATAACATAACAGCAGATTCCGCGATTCCACACTCAATCAGGTGCCTGTGAACGCTAGTACAATGGCTAATGAAGAGCCTTGCAAACGTCTTCAAGATCAGTGCTAGAGAGACGTTGCCTCCTACAGCAGGATTTTCTACGACAGCTCCCTGAAGCCGTGTAGGTTAACCACGGAAGTTGGGTAATTATAGCGTCAAACTGGAAAGTGTTTACACCAACTACCGCTTGTGAAACCTAGTTTGGCCAATAGGTTCCGGAGATTTGCTCCTACTCAACAACACTCGGCTTCTTCCGAAGCTGTACGAAGTATGTACGTAGGCATGTACAGAGGTTCCAGAGACTGACTACCCAACTGATCGCCTAGTGGAGCTGAAACCCATAGTTGAGAGGAAGTTCAGAAACGGCTGAAAGTGGCCGCCAGGGGATTGAAGAAGCTGTCAACTCTGGATGGCTCTCATCTACTTCTGAAGTTCCCCGTATTTCCAGAGACTAGATAGAAGGCAGTTCTACTGTGAATGGCTCTTTCATCTTTCTTTCACATTGAAATCTTCTATTCTTAAAAGACCATTGCACTTTCGAGCACTTACCCATCAGGATTCATCGAAGGCATTAGATGAATTCGTGTGGTGCTTACAAGATAACGAATCCATGTGTTATTCTTGTAGTTGTTCAGCAGAACCCAAGCGAGACTTAGGAGGAATACGCGACCGGATACCTAAATCATCCAAAATTTCACTTGAACTCAGTAGTACTGTAGCCATATAAGAATAGCTCTATTGTAAGGCTAAACTCCCCACAAGCAAACGAGGAAAAATGTGTAAAAAAACGTCACGTTGAACTGTCAAATTCAGGAAAAATATGTTCTCCTCATGTTAGCTCGTATCACATAGCTGAGATCAGCGGGGACTAGAACACCAGTCAGTAACCGATCAATATTCATTGCTTGATCGACATTGTTTATTCCTTACTTGCGAAATATATCCTGCGGCTATAACTAACATTCGCACTACTCCCACCGCAAATGGTTAAAATCATTGATATCAATCGATAGTGGTTAACCAATCGTTATGGTCTACCTGCTGTGACGCACATCCAGTGGCCAACATATTCCCTTTTTCATCATTGCAGTCATCACACAACCACCGATCATCACACTCACTTGATCCCCACTTCAAACCGACAGCAGAACTCCCAGCGAAAATAACTGACATCGATCGATATTTATGTAATCACCGCCTTTTAACAAACGTTGTGAAATGAGGGTATTGTATACGCTTCCGTGCTTTCGACCTCAAGGGTCTGTTCATACTTCGCGACAGCAGCGACAATAGCGACGAGAGCGCAGCGCGCGTAGAGTGCGCGGCGTGCGGAAGTACGGATAGGCGACAGCAGCGACTGGAGCGATGGAGCGACAGCGCCGGCGCTCGAGTACGAACACTTTTCGGCGGCGCGCGCGTGGTTTTAATCGATATGCATGTTTTGCACGCGCGACGAGTCGCTCTCGTCGCGAAGTATAAAAGGCCCTTAAGTGGAAGCAGATAAAATCCATGAGACTGCCCTACTTCCCACGATGGGCCAATATTTTTTAGCGAATCTGCATACATAGGGACGGAATAATGCGATTGGTCTCGTTTCAGTCTTCGACGATTTTCACCACTCACCTCATTTCCATGCATGTTTGCCACGTATTTGAACTCTGGAATGCCTCTCTCATGCTTCCGAGGAAATCTCGAAATCGTGAGCACCCAGAGTTGTCTTCCTTGAACAGAAGTGCCAATAGAGTACAGATGGGTAAGATTTGGAAATTGATCAGCCAATACCTTAACGAGTTGTCCTCATATATTTAAAAACTATGAATATATTCCAAAATTAAACCATAGTATAGATCGACTAAGCTGTACATGCAGATAATTTGTCATGGCTGTGTAGTTCCGGTGCTTCACTGGAGGCTCGCGAAATGGTCCGATCTCCTTTATTATCGCTTCTCTCGTCTCGACCTCACCCAGTTGCTCAAATTTCGCCATCAGTAGCTAAATTGGCTATTTTGTTGGCTACTGCGTATCATTGAGGAGTAAAGAAACAACTGATCGAACTCTCATAACGATGTTTGTCGCGGTCATAGTTCTAGCGCTAACCATAAGCGGAATTCAAACCCGCTCCTCCTGCTGGCCAGGCGTGAATACTCTACGTTATTACATCACCGGCACTGTTTGGTCGAAAATCCTCCAACCCTCGTGGGACCCATCAGCACCCACCCGTATAACAGAATGAGCCGGCCGCTGATATCAGCATGGAACCAGTTAAGCTGACGGCCTTCTTATTGTTAGAAATTGAGGCACTAGTTAAAAGTTACGACTCCACCGACAAGACTTCGGTCGAAAGAATTTTCTTCGCTGAAACTTTGTCTAGGAGGGTTATTTGGGGTGCTGATCACGAATCTCATATCCGTTTTTCACGATTCGGTCGGGGACCACCCATACCGGTAACATGGGTGGTCCAGGCAGGGTCACCGATTTCGCTGAAACTTCGTCTAGGGGCATTATTTGGGGTGCTGATCACGAATCTGGCATCCATTTTTGAAATTGCCGCCGATTACGGTAGGTTACGGTAGCTAAAGGTAACTAAGGCTGCGAGGTCATAATCGTCGATTTTGCCCAAACTTCGCCTAGGGGGGTTATTTGGGGTGCTGATAACGAATCTGACATCCGTTTTTCGTTTTACGCAGGAGTTGGGGCAAAATCGGTGACCACTACCTTAGTCACCCGTACGTTACGTAACCTATCGTAACCTACCAGCGTAAAACGAAAAACGGATGCCAGATTCATGATCAGCACCCCAAATAACCCCCCTCCCTATACAAAGTTTCAGCGAAAAAAATTTTTTTGACCGAAGTCTTGTCGGTGGAGTCGGAACTTTTAACTAGTGCCGAAATTGATTAATAGCTGCAGGAATCAGAGGTGAGACTAAGAGCGTTGGCTGATCCCCAAAGTTTTTATTCTCGTGGTGAAGTCGAAGTGCCCACATGTGATAGAAGCCATAGTAGCTCGCAGGTAACCCATTTGGTACATATCGGGCATTTACCCAGCCGGCTGCAAGAGGCGCGCCAAGGGTGGCGCCAACCAATCAGGCTCTTTGCTGGAATTCTGGAGTGTGAGCAAACTCCCGCCGTGTACCGTCCATTCTTCACCATTGACCTTCTCTGGAAGGTTGTGAAGAGAAGCGCATGAGAGATCCTACAAACGGGAAATTTGGCTAGAATCTGACTGGATCGTGTGGTCTTGAAGGCCGGTCGAGTCTAGTTAGCATCTCAGCAACTCATTACAGTCAGCGATAAACGCCGTGCACCCACGAGTCAAAGGCGATACAATTACTTCTTCAACTTGTTCTGCTCTACCAGTGGCGTAGATATCGGTGATGAAGCCGCACAACAAGATGACGATGATCTTGCAACATGCTGAAGACATGATGTTCCTGAAACAAGCCTACTGTCAATAAAAAATACTGGAATACTGCAAGAATAGTGATCACAGGACATTGTATTATATACCTCATCCTCACGTCAACTTGGACACTTTTAAAATGAAACGCAACATTCTTTGAACCAAAGGACATTTCTAAACAAATTTGATGCTTTCAAGATCAAAATTAAAATCTTAAAAGCATCAAATGAAATGAGCATTCTTCAGGTTATACTAGATATTCTTCAGAAGTGTTAGAATGACACTTTGCCTGGGAAAAATTTGATGTAGCTTTTTTGAAATTTTAAAAATCACCTGCTGCAATAAGTGTTTCAATGTTTCAATTTTTATAATACTTCTGAATCTTTGAGTAAAAATAGTGGTTTGCAGCTCGCTTTAAACTGCAGGAAAGCAACAAATGCTTTTCTTGCTTAAAGAAGAGATTGCGTTATACGCGCAGGATATAGCATTTCTCATTCGATTGATGGCAAAAATTCCGTTTCCGGAAAAGGAAAATTCTGTTTTAGAGTTAAATACTTGCTAACGGCACGACAGAAATTATAGTAAAAAGCACGTAGATCTTCATTTCGCTGTTTCAGGGCCGGTTGGTGCATAATTTCTGCCATAAAAGAGCTTGACAACCAACAATATAATCACCGTTAGTGTCGGCAAATGTAGGTGTATGGAATCCTGCATTCAAAACGTAACGCAAAAAAAAACCCTAGCACGATATTAGGTAACCTTAATTGCACTGCAAATCTTTGAGGCCTTCCAGCCACAAGTTAGCCGTGTGAGGTTTAGGGAAAGCCCTTGCACGAAATGTAAAAAAAATAAAAAAAATGTAACAACAAAGCAGATCGTTATTTTTAGTGTGGGCTATAGCCGATTCGGGAGGCCTCCCGGACTCAACAAGGCATCGAAGGGTATGCTGTCACCACAAGGGCTGCCACATTATCTTCGATCTTCTTGTCAACCGAGGAACTTTTAGTGGAGGTAGAACGACAAAAGTGAGAGCAAGCATAAAATGTACAGAACTGTTGAGTTATAAGGAATGTTCTATTAGATTTCGGGGCTTACAAGAACTTCTAATTTGGCTTACGAAACGCTTCTTCACAAAACAAAAAGCGTTTTGCTTACTACATCTCTGACATTCTTAGAGGTCGCAACTGCCGACAAAAGTACGCAGTATTGCGTACAGTAACCCTCGCGGCGCCGCACCACTCAACGTTGTCATGGCGGATCCGCGGCACCCGCAAGTCTCTGCTGCTGGCCTCAGGTAAGCTGCATTAAGACAATCAGTCAACTTGAAATCACAACAAGCTGGACGAGTGCATAGCACGACCTCCTCCTTTAACACGTTCAAACAATTGCTGATTTTCTGAACTCTGAATAAGGTTTGAAAGCTCAGTTTTTCCTCGGAAGACAAAAATTTCATAAAGTTTCAAACAGTCTGCACATTTGCTGAGCAAGCGAATTTGAAAATTTTCAAAAGAAAGGGTATAAAAAATGCCCTTGGACAAAATTATTCCAACCCTTTTGGCGACTATCCAGTGTATAATCTGAGAGAGACCCGTTTTTCTTTGGATGATGCTCAGTTTGATTTCAAAAGCGTCAAACTTGCTCGTCAACCAACTGCCCACCCGGATTTGGAAACTAAATTCGACACTTTTCAAATCCTTTTTATTTGAAAAACGTCCAGCTTCGTTTGAGGTGTCCAGTTTGACGCGGTGATTGTATAACGTGAAGCGCATAGGTGATAGCATTGCTGCCTTGCATTTTTCAGTACCTATTCAAATTTGCAGAACACAGAGATAATTATGTATTAAACAGATAGCGAAATTCAAGAAGAAATGTGAAGCGCATAAACGTAAACGTACAGTCGTAGGTGGTGTGCTCTATTCCGGATAGTCTAGCCGAACCGTCATCGCTCTTTGGATGACTGCGTTGGCTCCATACTTCCAACGCCGCTCTGAAATAGCCGCTCCGCCTCAACAATTTTCCGCATAAGAAAGAACTGCGGTGTGCAGCGTAATCATGGAGCATGTGAGACGAAAGCAGATGAACAGACAGTTTCAAGCGGAACACAAATTCTCGTCTCTCGTTGTTTACCAAACACCAGGATAATTCAGCACATGTACATTCCAACACGAAGAGATTCGAAACGTGGAACAATGCCTATGTGCCATCTGCCTTATCCTGTTCGACATTTTCCTCATTTTTTCCTCATTTTGAATGACGGACTCCGCCTCTTGTCTCCTAGGTCCTTTCATAGCTATTTTATCACTCACGGAATAACATCCAGGAGTATGCGAGGAGTAAGACAGTTACTCTGCCCACGGGAGAAGGTAGATACACTTTCCTTGTTTCTCTATGGAAACTTCGCTGAAGCGTTGAATGTGTGAAGCTACTAAAAACAACGGAGCAACGCAGGCCTTATCGTTAGAAATGTTTCTGATCTACTTGACATGGCTTGGTTCTTTTTCGTTGTGCTAAATAAGGAGAATGTTAAAGAGCGATGTTAATCAACACCTGCATGGAAAATGCCACGCATTCTACTTGTTCACCATATCGTGGAGGCATTTGAATGCGTACCTGGCCTACAGAGTTACATACTGGCGGTGGTCTACCGGTGCATTAATCAGTGTTCACTATTCTTCTTAGACAAGTGTAGTACTAATTCAACAGTCCCGGAGGGGAGAAGGGCTCAGATGGGCCATGCGAAATTTGAACAAAGAGCTTCGAACATGCAAACTGCAAAAAAAAAACAATGGACAAAAATTGAGGTGATAAAAGAAGAGCGGTGTCAATGAGGCTTTTTGAAGGTGTCACTCGTATTACCTACACGGGATATTACGGAGATGATTTCAGTAAGTGTTTCGCCGACACAGTATTATCTGATGGCTATCGAAAGATTTTTTTCAGAGAAGTCTGCCACCCACTTACGCGGAAGGCTTTTTGGTCTGAGCGAAACCCGGCTCGAAGTCAATTTTGGGTGTACTCAAGAGCAAATGCCTCTCTGCTCCTGTATCCTCTATCACCTGTCGTTCCGCTGATCATCGAGTTGTTCGAGCGGGCTCCATTCGTGCCTGTCGCGTGCCAAAGTGCTCCAGTGGTTCGTTCGTCTTGCTTTCTTATGGCTTAGGTCCCTGAGGCGTATGTTAGGAGACGCAGGAAGTACAGTGGAGGCTAGTGGCTGGGCCGAGTCCGGCGTTCTTCGCTAGTGGCTGGGCCGAGTCCGGCGTTCTTCATCTTCTTCACGACTTCTTCGACTCTCTAGGCCGCTCGATTCCTCCTTCCCAGCTCCGGCGCTATGTCGTTGGCCATATTGACTTCGCGACCCAGATACACGTAACTGGAACACTCGGAGATGTTCATTCCGTTGAGCGAGAATGGGGCAAAAGAAACTAGCCCGTTCCTATTTGCTCCAGCTCAAAAAATCAAGTCCGACGAAATGTACTTACCAGTCATGATCCTAGAACTTCACCAGAACTCACGACTATTTTGAGCAGAGTATACATAGACAGTGCACTATTAATGCGATTAATTAAGCGAATAAGCCAACAGGTGAGTGTACTAGTTTTCTTTTAGCTCAAATTCTATTCATTCCTCTGAATTATTTAACAACAAAAAAAGTAATAGAGTAATAAAAAGCACTGAATAAGGATATAAATGTTCGTACAGATGTGCACTTAGGCCACGTTAGGAAGAGCAGGAGAATGAGCGGATGTCGAAACACGGAAGCTACCTGCGACAGCTACACCTGAACGTTACACATTCGAGACGATGGCGAGAAGAGGAGCAGCCCTGCTGGAGCTGCACCGAACGGACGGAGCTGGAGGACACGAGAGTGCTCGAGGCCGTCGTGAGGTGTTCGATTTTTTACCGAGCTCCTGCAGGGGTAAATTACCCCCATTTCTGACGACGCGTTCGCGCTGCAGGGCGCCTGGGACGGGCTCAAGTGGAATTCATTGACTCCAAGCAAACGAATGAACGTTGCACCGCTAATTCAATCCGGCCGGCTTCTGCAAAGGAAGGAGGTCTCAATGCTCCCCAGGGCTTCAGCACTGAAACTGCCTGAGCACTGTCCTCCACATGCCCTCCTAGTACATAAAACTACGCGTTACGAGAAACGTTACGCACTTATCGCTAGTGAAGGCCCCTGAGCTCTTCTAAACGTCGTCCTTGCATACAGGAAAGGGACCAGTGTGCTGTAGAATTCGGGTAAGCAACATCATGACAGAGTTCCGATCGAAGCTTCAATTCAAAAGATTCATTAAGTGGAATCTGAGGGCAGTAAGGCTCAGGCACGTCAGTACATAGATCTTAAAAATTCTAATGCCTAGTGATTCCCCTGGGTAGCGCTATACATGTAGGTTGAAAAAAAAGATGGAACACGCTTCACAAATATGTCGCTTTCGTCTCTTGTGCCTTCATTTTCCAGCAGGTAACACTATGTAACGTGTATGTATGTAGCTGTGTATGCAAGCGAAGCGCAGTCGGAGAAGGCAGCGGCGTTCGCGTGCTCCATGAATCGATCCATTGCTCGGGTCCCGTTCAAACCAACCGAGCCCTGGAGGTCGCTTTGAGCTTGTTAGACCTGCTGCCTAGAAGAGGCAGAGACAGCCAAATGGCAGCCAAAAGTCGTTTTAAAGGCATATTCAAACTCGTTCTTCGATATGCTTTTGAAACAGGATGTGTGGCGCATCCCAATCACAGAGCGTTTCGTTAATACCGACCTTCTTCCTTTAATGAGAAAGCCAATTCAATCTTCTAAATTTAAAAATTGTATATAAAAATATAGATTACAATGCTTCTAAAAGGCATTGAGCAAACTAACAAAAGGCAAAACGATAAAAAAAAACGGCGCTAATCAATCTTTGTTCGGGACGCGCCACGCACTCAATTGCATTTCTGTAGGACAACAGAAGTCAATTTAAATGCGCATGCCACAGCTCCAGAAGCTTCACAAATTGTTTACGTGTTTGCATAACCTTTTTACTACAAATTTTAATGGCGAATAATAAGCAGTCGTTTGACCAATAATTCTATTTTAAAAATAGTCTTCTTGATAAACTAGATGTTTTTAGTATTTTTCTCTCTACATTCCAAATACGCCAATAGATCCGAGAAATTGAGCATTTATGCAAAGGATTCTGTTGCTCCTCACATTATAGGTAAATGATAATAGTGACAGAACTATACGACAGAGAACTGCATCTCTAGCAACTTCACTAGAAACTTCACGATGTTGCTTGCGGTTCGTCATTAACACATTCGCGACAATGTCCACACATATGAGTGGACAGCGAAGAGGGCGCGACGGACGGTGTCCACTCATATGTGTGGACGGGAATTTTTTGGGAAGAACTTCTTTTTTTGATGTTTTTGTTCGATTTTCCTTTCAAATTCCCAAATTATAGTAACAAACCAATGTCCAGATCTTCTTCCAAAGATCGATTGGAATTTACTTACAGAAAGTAACACCTCGCGAGGGACGATGTCCACACAAATGTGTGGGCATCCGCGCGCGCCAACAAGGCAGCGGGCCGTCGCGCGCATTGTGCGCGAGAACACTCTTGTCGCGAATGTGTTAAGGAGCGGAGCAGATGATTGTGACAAGTTTACGCATTTTTATTCGACTGCGTCCGATTCATCGCGCTTTATCAGCAGCTAGATAGCTCAGTTCACGCCCTTTTGAATACGACCGGATTTAAAGTGATGACTAGAGCTTAAATAACAGAAAATTGTTCGTTCAGTATGCCTATTAATAATCGCGTAAAACGAACCCTGAAACACACTGCCCTCTCGAATAAAGGTAAGGTTCTATATAAAACAGGACACTGCATCGTTACAATGCTGGATTGATGGATGTGGTGTGGCGAAACCGAGCGTCGTCAGATGTGCCGCAGTGGGCTCATTACCGATTTTGCCGCGCTGCGTCAGAAGCAATTTCCGTGGTCTAAGCATATCACAAGTCAGTTGGAGGCGGAGGTGGTCTGAAGTTTCAGAAGTTGTTTTTGGACTGGCTTTCTCATAAATCGCAAAGTGCAAAGGAGCATTGCCAAGCCGGGAATCGAACTCACGACCTCATTGCTTCGAAACCAGAACGCTTGCACTGCACTGCCACCGCTGCTACTAGTCAGGTTAAGCGCGGGCGATATATGGACAAAAAGTCGACGACGAGAATTTTGACCGGTCAGAACTCGTTTAGGATGTCAATATGGCTAGTTTGGTCCACATATTTGTAATCAGTGTCTTAAGCTCTTTCACATGGAGTAGGCCCCTATCAGAATTTCCATGGGAAATTGAAACCATTTCTTGGTCAGTGAAAAATGGATCGTCGCTTTCGGAATCGAGCTGACAACGAGTTCGTTGCCAAATGCACCAGGAGCTGCTAGATACGATAAATCATCACGACTCCTGCTCGCCCTCCTCTGTAAGGAGCCTCGTCTGCGGTACAAAGGTAGCCTAGTAGCAGAAGCGCCAAGGAACAACGGGGAGCACACTCGTCTTCAGACGTAGGCCGAGTGTCTCAACCCAGTCTCTTCCGTCTCTTTTTTCGAAGAGCTCTACAACAGCAGCAGATTGACGAAAATGAAAAACGCTGGTTGACCTCTGCAACAGCTGTCCCCTCAAATCGCCCACTGGACGAAAACATAATCAGACACCCATGGAGATCTGAGCAGAATGCGAACGGCGCGGCGCAATTAGTGGAGAGCACCTCCTGCATCTCCCAGAAAGCATGGAATGGCTGCTGCAGCTTCACTACAAACGATTTTCACTTCATGTTTCGTACGAAATTGGGCAGATTCCCTGCAGTTGGAACCCCACATCAACAGAAATAACACAGAGCAAGTTGAGTTAGGTTGAAGCAGCAGGTCTGATGAACTCAGACATAGGAAAATGATCTCCTTATCGGGCATGAAGGGAAGCAATTTTCAGTGCATCACTGATATGGTCTTTCGGATCTGTCCTAATCGGAGGGGGGGGTGCATCTAGCGATAGCGATAGCGATTTGCATATCCAATCCCTTGCATGAGGTTCAACGAGAGCTTCAGCTGCTGTCCCATTATTTTAGGGAAACGATGTGGTTGTGAGGCAAATGCGTTAGGCTTGCCAAGAAGAGTGTCCAATTTGACGTGAAAACGCTATATCTAGACTTCACCAATCGGATACAAAAGCTGGCGTGAAAGAAAGGCGCTACTTCGCGCTAGAAGCACGAACTGGTTTCGAAATAGAAGCGGAGCACATGACTCCGTGCCATGCCACATGAGATGTAGAAAAAACGCACATGGAAGAGGAAGAGCATGTGACAAACGTGCTGTAACATTCCGGGCAGTCCCAGTGAACGACACCGATTTCACGGTGGGAGGCGACATCCGCTCATTAAAAGGTGAGAAGAGCAGACTGCACAAAGGTCTGGCACGCCTGGCCAACAGCCCCACCTCACCCTCACACTCAAACACACACATGTTGACCCCCCCCCCCCCCCCCCCAGACCTATGCGCAGCGACAAAGGCCAGTTCACAGCTGTCTGAGCTGTTCGGACACTTCGCCAACTTCGCCGCCAGCCAGCTTCCTGCTCCAGCTGCACTCTTGCCTGCACCGATTGCGACGTCGAAGCCCGTAGGTGAATTCCTGCCTGCGGATAAGACGCGACTCCCGTGTTGATGAAGATGTTTCTCTTTTCGCGAACCGGCCAGCACACTTTACACCAACACGGACCAACTCTACCAGATTCTATTGGATTGCTCGATAATTGTCTTTTTTCTCATTGAGATAGTGAACTGTATATTTGTATGTTGTAGTTAATGCGTGGCTTAAATTATTGTACATTATTTCAGAAGTCAGACTTTAGCCAACCCCTGGGCTTCCTCAACAGCCTAGCGGTTGCCTCAAGGTTCCGCACACCTCTGCGACAACGCCGCGGCCCTATCCTTAACCATAGGACAGGGACGCAGAGCTCGCCGTCAGCGGCGATAATGATGTGAATCATTATTGCGGCTGACGGCGAGCTGTGTAAAAAACTTCAGGTTTGTCATGCAAAGAGATTGCGCTACACTCGCCCAACGCATCCATATGTTTAACGGATCGTAATTAATCTCTACGTAATTCTACGCAGTGAGTAAATATTTCCACGTTTTTATGCCAATTTCTGCCACACAGTTGATTTGTAAACAGGTCTATGTAAGTTGAATTTACACCGCCAATCAGTTGAAGGTCGCGACTTGAAGAGGAAATACACGTACTTTACTCACACAAAAATCTTCCCCATTCCTGCAGTCTACCACAAACCTAAAAACGTTGCTGTAACTAAAGGAACGATGGTGCCCCGAGCATTCATGCAGAGTAATCGTCTTCTAGACATCGAGTCTGGCGATTAACGAGACTTATGAGGGAGCCGAAATACACTGCTGTAGCTTTTTCAAAACGCGGCGAGTTTGATACGAAAGAAGCCAGTTTCGATTCGTAGGGGTTTCGGTTTGATCTAAGAAGAAGAAAAATCTACTCGAAAAGGTCCAGTTGTCCTTTAAAACTGAGGTGTGAGAGTGAGATCTCACTCTCACTCTCTACATATCTCGAAATCTTTTCTCGCCGTTTCATCCAGCGCTTCTATAGCTGCGAAGACTCGACGCTACACTTACAACGCTGAAATTTTCACGGGAGAGTTGTCGTGGGCGGGGCAATGGACTTGGGGCGCGGAACTCACCGTGGAGCGCGCTCTAACTCATGCGACGTGCAGGGATTCGGGCAACTAGCCGGAACTGGTGGGAATTGGATGGCTTATTTCATCTTACACACCTCCCCATCGTTTTCTATGGTACGCAGGACGCAAGGTTCATCCACTGCAGTGGGCGAGAGCTTCTTATGCTGCCGAAATCTCACCTATTCGCCTTTAAAAGCGGTGAAGTAGGTTTGGAAACGAAGTAAACATCGGTTTTCAGGGCACGTATTTGTCCTCGTGTGTCTAATTCGCAGGAGAATGTTGTTTTGTACATTACCAGCCATAATGAAATTCAACTGGGCTGAATCTATTGTTAGAGCTGGATGCAGTAGCCATGACGAGTGTACTAACCATAAGTTAGCAGCCAACACAGTGTGTTTAATATTTATTCATCATAAACGTTTAAGGTGTAATGGCTCGTGTTTATACAAACAAACCTTATATAGATTGTAGTTCTCGAAAATCTCCTTGTGAAGTGTAAAGTCTTGAGGTCTACCAGTAGAGTCGTCATCGGAATGATTCTTGGCACAGTGTTCACTAAGGTGTCGATGCGTCGTGAACACAGAGTCGCAAAGAGGGCAAGGCACAGTCGTCAGAGTTGGTAAATCGTCTGAGTGCTTCGAGTTCATATGTATTTTCAGCCCGTTTTTCGACGTATACACTGCTCCACATAATTCACAGATTAGCGTGGACTTTCCCGTATTCTGCTTTTCAGCTAGTTTCGTCTGTTTTTTCATTTCTTCTATCGTTTTTGGAGAGACGCCGTGTACATTGCGATGATGTACGAGAATATTCCTTTTCAGCAACATTTTTCCGCAAACAGCACACTCAACATCACTTGAGTCCATGTCCTAGAACACCTGGTTTATTAACTGTGATTTCATATTTGCTAACAAAAATAGAACTGTGATGGTAAGTTGAGGATATAGTTCAAAAGCTATGGCTACAAAAAGATTGTGTTCAAGTAGGAAGAGTGTAGATGGATAAGAATTGCAGTGTAAGTGACTGCAGAAAGATACTGCACCTAATAGCCATCGATACTGGATGTGACTGTTGACATATGTGGAATGAGTATTTCATCATGTCCTTTTCATTTCTGACGAAACGGCTGGTCATGGTTGGTTCACTCATTCAGATTCGCCGTGACTACAAACTAAACCGACCGTGTTACGTCACATCGAACTCCAGAGATGCTAATAGTTATCAAACTACACAAGGCGTATCATATGCAGGAAATACGTTATAAAAATTAGAAATGTCTGTAACGAGACATATGTTATGTTTCATCGTCGTAGCAGTCTGTGTCAATCTACCGAATCAAAAAAATGACAGAAAAGAGAATGGAAACGTATAACAAAACTTTTGCATCTTTCTGAAAGGTACTATCAAAATGACATTCCCTTGTATCATCAGTAGTTAGTTCTTTGAAAGGAACGAGTAATTGTTGAGAAAGCAAGCGATCAGTTTCTCCTTCGAAGCAACTCACAGTTGTGCAGCAGCACAGAACCGAGGTGAATGCGACAAATATTAACGAAAACAGACATCAAAATCCCTTCCCGGGGCTATATACAGGAAAACGGGATGAAAAAGTAACAATCACCGAGGAAATTAGTCGAAATGGCACCCCATTTGCATTTGTCATCAGTACGATCGCACCTCCTTATGGATCTCCAAGTTGTTCACTTACAAAATAGTCGAGATGTATTGTTCCATGCATCCCGCATCAGTAAGAGCACGCTCCACGGTGAGTTCCGCGCCCCAAGTCCATCGCCCCGCCCACGACAACTCGTACGTGAAAATTTCAGCGTTGTAAGTGTAGCGTCGAGTGCTGCGAAGCCTCGAAGTCAAATTCTGAATATACTCCTCATTCACTCCAATCTTCGTGATACGGCGTAAATCTTTATTAAGCTCGACAACCATTACAAAACGCCAAATACATTCACTTCAGAGAAAGGGAGAGCGCAAGGAAGCTCAGAACAATATTCTAGTCTTCAATCATTCAATCATTGAACACAACTGGCATCGACTACGTCGATTATGTGTCAATAGTGAAAAATAAGCACACGCTTCTTATTGATCTAAACAAATTGGAATGCACTCCAAAAACCCTATGCGTCAAGTCTCAATCGAGACTTGGCAGAAAACCAAGGGATAGCACTCTGCGAAGTCCCAGCATCCTCTCTTCTATCACCGGATCCGGATAGTAGCCCTTTCGATTGTCCTCCGACACGATCTGTGAAAACGGCTGGTTAGTACCCGATAAAGTCACGTCCAAATGACTTATATGGCTGTATACAAAATGACGATGAGATCAGCGTACAAAGTTAGCCAGCAGCACCTCGCCGAGACAGACATCGACAACAATTCCTCCTAGCGCTAGTTCTGATTTCACAAGTTTCAACAAAAGCTCCTTGATTTTTTCTCATGTTATCACCAGTCCGGAACTGGGACGATCCTAGAATTGATGCTTTCGCTTTATGTCGCGAAGGTAGGCAGCATTGTGACGTCGGAGCGTGCCAGCCATTCAGACGGCGCCAAATGGGCGCGTTATTCAGAGAGGGCGTGGTGTACGGTAGTTATTCCGGTTTGCTGATGCTGATGTTCGGTTTCGGTCAGTGCTCTGCTTGTTTATGATTAGCAGGGGGGCTGCCCCTTCCCAATGCTGCCCATCTTCCCGGCATGTAAAATGCCAAATGCCTTTTTTCTCTTCATCCGCTGCACGTTGTTGCCTGCTTTGATCTTTTGTGATGTTAGCGGATGTCCAGTCAGAGCAGTCCATTTACCCCCCCCCACAATATCACATACGTCTCTACTTTCAAACAATGTTTTATTGCAAGTTCGGTTAAGCTAACTCAGTCCCTATGGAAGCTAACTCAGTCCCTGTTTCTCTATCGGATGGAAACATGAGGCTGTGGCGCTGCTAGAAATGAAAGGAATTAAGACCGGACACCTAGGTGTTTCCTTCTTCTAGAGTGCTCGAAAGCGATTTCCTCATTCATTCGAAATCACGCCGCGAGAACTAATCATTGCATCGCATCGCATGCACACTAAGCGCTCGATGTTGAAGTTTGCACGGTTGTACTTTTTGTTGTTTTTAATTTCTGCCACGATTTTTTAACGAAAATTCCAATTTCGATTCACCCAAGTGAAGGAATCATTGGGCCACTCCTACCTAGACAGGGACGAGTTCTGGCTTCCACCCGGACAAGTCGACAGTCAAAAGAATTTGGAAGGTACAGGCCAAGAATACGAGTGTCACACGCGCCTAACGACTAGAACTTTTCTGCCGATTCAGTCTCATGTCAAACGGCAACCATAACAGCTGCACCCCATAATAGAACGAATGCTCAAGAAAGCCGCCCTACCTTGCCACTTGTGAAGACTGCTCGGCCAGGTTCCCCGACATCAGCCAATTCCGCTAGTGAATCTGCCTGGAAGGACTACTTGCTTAACTGAGCAAGTACATCAAGTTACCAGCTATTCTGATTCAAAGCACACCTGCCTCTCCGTCATACACGGTTTGAAATTCGGCTTGACGATTCCGGCGGGAGCCCGATGCAGCTCCTCGCACAGACCATCCATCAAATGTGCACGTAAGTCCTTGCGGTAGAACGCTCCCACCTTACACAGCGAACAACGAAAGCGAATTACTCGAACATGAGTGAACATGTGATGGCGACCTTTCTAAATAACACAACAGACACATACAAATGGCATTCCAGGAGAGGATGCTTAGGAAAGACCAGTTCTAAACTTCTTACTGTTGAATAACAAGCAGACTCACCGCACCATCGTTAAGAACCTCTTCGCACTCAGAACAGATATGCTTCCCATAGGGCGCTTTAGGGTTAACTGGCCTCAGAGGCGAGAATAACAGTTGAGACTGCACAGCTGTGAAGTGTACTGGAACCAGGCTTAGATCGCCAGGTTTGATACAAACCGTCTAAACAAACAGAATTATATGAGGCCAATTTCCACAACACAACACATTCTGTTTCACCAAAATATTTAGGGAGATTTTCTCTCTATGAGTGTAGAAACGACGTCACCTTTTCTATTTTGAACCAGAATATCAAACTGCCACAAGTTGCTGTTTATACTTGAGTCACGGCGTGGTACTGCAGCACGAGAACCATCGATATTGATTAGGAAGTGCGGACGATCAATATCGGAACACCGCACCACGCTGCGGCACAAACATAGAGGCCCGGTAAGCCCTAGTTTACACTTGCGCCGCTGGGCGGCGCGGCACGATGGTCGGGATGGATATCGACCGGGCGGCGCGAAAAATCGATAGCTATGACGACCATCACGCCGCGCCGCTCAGCGGCGCGAGTATAAAAGGCACCTAAGGCAGTGGCAATAACGAATGCTCACACTACTCTCGATCACAGGAACATCATCTACAACTTCTAAGCTTTTATTCGCCCTGCATTACGCCCGACCAAGTTTTCAGGATCTCTTCTGCATATTGTGCTTACTTTTCCCTTTGTCTTTTTCTTTGGATTTCAACTCGCCCACATGATCTTCAAGAAACCCAATGCTCCCGAGGAATGAAATATGTATGTTCGTCCTGTTATGGAGTCCGGTACTACGGTGTTTAACTCCCTGTCTAGGAAGGATACTCTTTTTTTGGAAAGCGCTCAAAATAACTTTACAAGAAAGTTGGCAATCCGTTGCCTCAAGACGGACTATAGATCTATGCCTAGAGGGGTAGAACGTTGCAAGTTATTCAATCTTAGTGGCCATGTGAGAAGGCGAGACATTCACGACGTCCTAACGGCATATAAAATCATGAAGGGGTTTGGTGCAGTTGAATCCAAATGACTTTTTTGTTGTAACTAATTCCTCGGTCACTCGTGGTGGCTCTATTGAACTTAGACGTTGATTTGCTAGGGCATGTACCAGGTCTTGGTTCTTCACCAACAGAGTGCTATCCACCTTCTATCAGTTAGTCACCAAGGGTCTTCTTAGCATGAAACCTGCTGCGGCAAAGAGATATTCCAGCGCTGTAATGGCTAGTTCTAGTTCGTGTCTGGATAGGAAGTGACAATTTCGTTTGCGTTGGTTCTCTCTACTGTTCTACTTCATGTCTAGTTCTTTCTTTTTTTCATTCCTGTTTGACTCGTTTTAGCATTTTAGCATTTTACAACCTTTGAATGGTTCGTTACACTGAACGCTTTATGTTTCAATGGTCTTGCATTATGTTAACACACCGTGGAAACACACGTGCTGAAATAAAGTTGTATTAGTTAAAAAAAATACATCAAGAACTTTCCTTATAGCAGTACACAAAGAAAACGAAAGAACGAAAGTTGCTTGAATTGGGAGTTTGCTTATAGTATAACACAGTGCGCTTAAAAATTCTATCCTGAATTCCGTCAAAGTCATTGGAACGATCTAAACTAACCACTACGTCAGCATCCACATCATCCAGATTAAGAGGACTGAACTCGGGATATGGGATGGCGGTTATGCTCTTTGGGCCTGCGCTGAAAACACCAAAGAATTAGGATGCTTCACAACAGCCAAAGGTAACAACGAGTTGCTCCTCCCCCAAGTCAAACGAGTCATTTCCTCGGTTTTCAGGAGCCGTTGCGTGACCACGTATTACTCCAGTTCTAGACAAAAAGGCAGAAGATGAAGAAAATGAAGAGAAAATAGGAGGAAGAGGAAAACGGGGGAAATAGGGGAGAAAGAAGAGAGAGAGAGTGAAAGAAAGTAAGGGGTGGGAAAGGAAAAGAAGGAAGAAGAGGAAGAGGAGGAGGGTGCTATCAGCTCCCGGAATCTGGAAACACCCTAGAACGGTAAAAGGCTAAAAATGCCTTAAATACGCAGTTTCGAAGGCACGAAAAACGCACCCACGGAAAAAACGTACCCAAATATAGTAAGATGTAAAACTGCCGTAACGTAAGCACAAAACTGACCGATTCTGAGGTGTGGGTCTTTCCGGTGTAGAGTGAGCTCTAGGCGTAAAAGGCAGTTCCATGTCAGCTACACTGAAAAATGCAACAAAATGTGCTAATGCAGTCAAAATCTTGGAAGCATCACTTTCCAATGAAGATCGTAGCTAGCACTTTTAGAAAGAACAAAAAGCCAAAACTTACAGGGCACTCTTGGAGTGGTGGTCCACGATCTCCACGGAAAAATCCTCTTGGCCATCCTGCAGCGCTTTCATTCAGAAAATTATCCGTACTACGCGCAGACAAACGCTTGCATAACGTGTGTTGAAGAGAAACGTTAACAAGAACACACCTCCTCATCAGAGAGAAACTCCTCGTTGGCTATCCATTCCGGCTTTGCACGCTTTCTCTTGGGGGATTCGGTGCCCATTTGGGCGGCAGGTTCAGGAGAGCTGTTCTGAACATCAGAAAAGGTTCACACATCGCAAAAACAACTCTTCTCAACGTAGACAGTTCTTCAGCTACTCCACATCCTGTGCATACTTCCTGTCACCGCGCGGAATTCGCTCAGGAGCCACGCTAAACGGCGTGTGGAGCGCCAAAAAGAACGCCGTGACCCCGCGATGGCCCCGGAGGGACACCGCGCATGCCGCCCTTGCCGCTAACCATTCCGCACCATGCTGCGGCGTGTGACTCAGCAACGCGGGCTGTGGAATAGCCACTACGCCCATCACACCTAACCAGATGGAGCTGCTAGGCAGAAATTGAACAGAAAATAGCCCTTAGCCCAAACGATAAGGCCGAACAAAGATGGTGAGTCGAAAGGCCTGCGCTTCGTGTGGTGAACCAAGACTCTACGACTTCACGAAGTTACTACGTAATTTCTATTACATAACAGTCAAAACTAGACAAATCAAGAAGATCAGTAATCAAACAGTCAAAATTTACTCGCCGCTACAAAACAACGAACACTAAGTAAAGTCAACGCACCCCAGATTCGCTGCCGAGAGTTATTGTGTCGTTCGTGTCGTTCTCCTCGCCTCCTTCGATATCGGTTGCAACTCGACTTCTCTTGGCCTTCAGCTGCTTCGACCCCTGAGGATCCTCTTCACGGTTGTCACCATGTTGGCTGCTAGCAGAAGAGCCGTCGTCGTCATCGTTGTCGTCTCTGTTCTCCAGTGTCTCATTCAGAATAGGAAGAATGTCGTCGTCATTCGTCTCCTTTGGTGGAAGTTCGTCCATCTTAAACAAAAAACGGCTAAAGGGTTCTTCATCCGAATGAGAAAACAATGGCAATGATGGGCTCAATATCAGATGCATATGAGCTTCAGCGCAAAATAGCGGCATTCAGATCAGACTGTGAGATGACATAATAGTTCAGAAGAAAAACTATTTAGCCAAAAAAAAGATTATAGGGAGAGAGCCCGGGCGCAGACAAAGAGCTCCAGGATATGGTCCATCTACCTCAGGACACAATGCGATGCGTGTTAAGGCCCCCACAGAGTTCTGCGGCAGCGCCGCGGTCCTATGCTTAACCATAGGGCAGAGACGCAGAGCTCACCGCCGGCGGCGTCCCTGCCTTATCCTTAAAGGCCCATGCACACTTTTGCGACACCGCGGCGCGGCAAGAGGAGCGACGGCCACCTCCGCGAAATCCGGCGGTCGCGGCGCGGTCGCGTTAGAGCATCGTTACAGGCAACGGGACCGACGTCACAGTGCATGTCGCACAGCTAGGAATGATTTGAACGATTCCACCCTGCGGCACTCAGCGCGGCATCGCCGGCGATAGCCGCAAAAGTGTGCATGCCCACCTCTGCGGCACGTGTCGCTGTGTCGCGCCGCGCCCGTCGCGGCCCTATTCTTCATCATGGCCGTGCCGCGCTGTCGCAGAAGTGTGCATGGGCCTTAACCATAGCGGAGAGCGGCGTTGCCGCAGAACTCTGTGGGGCCTTTAGGGGAAAGGGGGGATCGTACAGAGCGGAAACAACTACCGTTTTTCATTCATCTACGGCCTAGTATCGTTTTCAAATCAGTTGAGGGATCGAAGAGGAATACGGCGGCTAAACGATCCCCTTCTGGCACATACCTTCTGCATAAGATGACGAAGGACATTGTACTGCACATTAAGCGTTCAGCGTCATTAATTACCCATGGGAAAAGTCAGTTTACATAGTTATATATATGGGGGATTTTACAAGCATGGCATCGATCCCAGGCTTAGACGAAGCTTTACATAGTTAGAGGTCTGTAGATTATCCTATCAATGTACTTTCACCATTCCAGAAGCCGATGAGAGGTCTGCAAAAAAATTCACTCAAACTTTGTCCAAGGGGGTTATTGGGGTGCTGACTGCGAACCTGACATCCGCTTTCTGCATTACGGTGTAGTACGGCAAGTTTCCCCCATGGACGAAGTTTGCAAAATCGGCAATAGTCACCCCGACATCGTTGTTACCAGCAATTACCGAAACCTATCGTACTCTGCCGGAAGACCAAAAATGGATGTACGACTCGTGAACATCACGCCAAACAACCCTCTGGCCGAAATTTGAGCGATATTTTCTAGAGTTTATTCGAGTCATGAATATATAATAGTGCCCAATTTTCTAAGAAAACACCACACTGAGCTGTCTTTGAAACTTCGGCATATTTAAATCTTATTATATTATGTTTTTAATAATAATGTTGCGCCAAACACAGGGTTAGAGATCCATTCAAAAGCGTAATGTTAGGTATTAACATCCAACACGTTTTGATTAGTGCAAGGTAAGAAGGTCAGTAAACGATGGTCTATCCTACATACCCTTCTAGAGGTTCGCTCAGGGAAGCCATTCCCTACATATGGAAACAGGTAAAGCAAAATGAACTTTGAAAATGAAGTCTGCACACTAAACCCGACGCTAGAGTAGAGGAGCAGCCGCTGAGGCCAGTGGTGACGGCAAAAATCGATTGACACGCTGGGCGGCCAAGACCAAACTACACACTTATTGGACTTGATTGATCTGGGCGGGACGTACAGGAGCGGTCCTCCACCGAACGGAGGAACAGTCTGTACCGTCTCTACCTCTTGCTCCTACGCCCTTTAGTGCTTTTTCTTTGCTTCTGTACGGGAAAAAGGGCGTGTATAGAGTAGTCGGAGAAGGTGCCGGCTGTCCGATACATGGTTCTTGGTTCGGATTTCCCGATCAGGCTAACCAAGCCCTCCACCCTTTCGAGGTTGGTGAACTGGTGGCAGGTTTATTTGGATAGGATAAGCCACTGACTTGTTCATCGGCTGGCCACTAGCCAAATACGCATTCAGATCACCTTCACGACGTCCCGTAAAAGTGGAAGCATGGTGCGTGGCGCATTCCAAAAAAGGAGACTGACGCCGTCTTTTATCCTTATCCTTCTGTAGGAGAAAAACGAAGGCTTTTGCTGTCTGTGCTCTCCTTTCTCTCCGCGTCAAAGGAGAGCACAGACTGAGCAAAGGAGACACTCCAGAACCCTAGGCCAGTGTCGGATTATGGCTACAACAGTTCGAAAATATTCATGTGATGAGTTTAGAACGATCCTACCCTACTATATATAAGCGAGAACGGTAGTTTGTCTGTGTGTGAGTGAGTGTGTGTGTTTGTTTGCACAGAAGTGCTGAATGAGCGTGTTGGGAGGAAGTGTGGGATGGGGGGAGGGGTTGTAGTTGCGTGGTGTCACCTACGTCGTGTTGAGAGGGGTCAGAAGACGTGTGCCAGTGTCACGCAAAGGGCATCCGAGTTCCGAACATGTGTCATCGACGTCGTGAAAGCGAGCGTCCGAGTTCAGAAGAGGTGTTATCGACGTCGTTCAACAGGCGCCTGGGTTTAGAAGACATGTCACCAATGTACGTTCAGGTTGAGAAGAGATGTCACCGATGTCGCGCAAGCGATGTTCGGATTCAGACGTCGTGTCACTGATGCCGCGCAAAGCAGGTACGGCTTGAGAAGGCATGTCACCGACGTCGTTCATCAGGTGCCTCGGTTCAGAAGCGGTGTCACCGATGTCGCTAAAGGCCTGTCCGGATACAGACGGCGTGTCACCGATGTCGCGCTAGGGGTTCCGGAATCACACGACATGTCAACGATGTCGTGCAAAGCACGTTCGACTTGAGAAGACATGTCACCGACGTCTTCATCAGGTGCCTGGGTTCAGAAGAGGTGTCACCAATGTCGCGAAAGGCCTTCCAGATTCAGACGACGTGTCACCGATATCGCGCCAGGGTTCCGGATTCACACTACGTGTCAACGATGTCACGCAAAGCACGTCCGGCTTGAGAAGACATGTCACCGACGTCGCTCATCAGGTGCCTAGATTCAGAAGAGGTGACACCAATGTCGCGAAAGACCTTCCAGATTCGGACGACATGCCACCTATGTCGCGCAAAGCAGAGAGCACATGTCACCGACGCTGTTCAACACGTGTCCGGGTTCAGAAGAGGTGTGACTAGAGAGCCGTCGGTGCGGCAGAGAGGCCGAAAGGCCGCACCGACGGCTGGTATTTCGATGAAAAGACAAAGCTCTCTAGTCAACATGTGTATGAGGGAGATAACCCACCTTACGCTGATCCCGGACTTCTCTGCTCCACTCTGGGCTTCCGCTGCGCGACCGTGCACCATCGGCAGACTGTGACTATGAGGAAATCAATACTACTAATGGAAGAACCTCACAGCTACGGTCCGAACATCAACACATACCGTCTTCTGTTCCTTCGCCCTCCTACCTGTCTGTTCGTCAGAGTCTCTCTCTCGGTATGTCATGTGGTCCTCAACCAGGCCATGTTCGCTTTCTAGGTGCCACGACAGGAACATCGATCTAGACACGAAAGAATGAGACTCGCGACCAAATAGCCAAGGGTAACGATGAGTTGTCTATCACGACGGGTGCTGCTTACAGTACTCGGGCCGTCGTTGCACGACCACTTGAGCTCCTTTCTGTTCCGCCTAGTCCAGTCGATGAACGGGCATATAATAATCTCTATACCTTTGAACTCGATTTTCCGTGCAAATGTCTGTTTTTCTGTTTGACATTAGAGAACGAAAATCATATCATAGTAAGATTCACATTCAGGGTGCATTGAGCGGTTATACTAGCAGTGAGAGATGGACGATCGACCACTGCAGGATATATATATATATATATATATATATATATATATATATATATATATATATATATATATATATATAAACGATAACCGCTACTTGATAGTGGCTGCATGGACATACTGAGCCTCAGTATAGCAGGTGACGAAGTTAGCTGGACTGCCTGCTCCCCTTCACTGATCACTTAGAAACAGAGTTTCATACATCGCTAGAAGGAGAAATCACCTAGCTGCTAGTGTTTTCGACGAAGTAGAAGAAAACTCAGAATATCCTCCATCAGCTGATATCATTGGCTTGCTATGCATACTGACCTGAGAAATCAAATGAAGTCCAGCCTAGGCACTGTGTAGGAGTGAGTTGTAGATGCTTGCAACTAAATTGCCCTTATAAATATTATAGTCGGTTAAAAGTTTAAGATGTCTCTACAACTCCCACAGGCAGAAAAAGTCAGCTGTCGAAATTACGATGTATACAGAATGAACCGTGGTTACCCCACGCTTTTCGATTGTAATTCACGGGGAGTAGGCAAACACCTTCTCGTCCACACCAGCCACTTTTAGAGTTTCTATGCATATTCTATGCTCTTCCTTAGTTCAGATTTGTCGTGCTTTTCGGTGGCAAAACCAAAGCGCTGAAAAAAGGCTGAAAAGCACTTTCATAGGAAAAATGAAAATTGAAGCTAACAAGATTGCAACACGACTGTGTTTGTCGAACTGGTACTGCACTGTTGCGTGGTCCCGCAACGACCACCCGAGTACTGTAGGAAAGCTTGCCCATTTTGTGGCGGACAACCTGACGCTACACTTGCCTGTTTAGTCGCGAGTAAGGATGAGTCAGTATAGTGAGATAAAATGAACCAGCATGCTACTCACGTCATGAATTCATCCGAGCACAAAAGACAGGGGATGGATTCATCATCCCTCTCTCTGTCCATGTGCTTGATCATCATATGATAAGCTAGGGCATTGAGGCTGCTGAACGGACCGACATCGCTGCAGGAAGCGTTCAGGCATCGCACAGAGGCTACATCGAACATATTCGGCACGTAGCGAAGCATACGCTCCACGCTGATCTCCTGAAGAGAACAAAGCTGCTTCGGGACACCAACTACTCAGGGAGACCAAAGAGCGAGATACCTCCTTCATTGCTACCGTCCTTGGATGCATAGCTGTCATAGGTTGGCAGTTCAAGGCAACTCTACTGCACCTGACTGAATTGTCCTGCGATTTTGGCAGAAGCACCTTACCTACGAAGACGATGTTCATGAAGAACGGATGGGTTTCTGATGCCCCATTCTCGCTCAACGGAACGAACATATCCGAATGCTCCAGCTATGTGTATCTGGGTCGCGAAGTCAACATGGCCAACGACCTAGCACCAGAGCTGAGCAGGAGGAAACGAGCGGCTTGGGGAGCTTTCAAGAGCGTCGAAGAAGTCGTGAAGAAAACGAAGAACGTCCGACTCCGTGCCCACCTATTCGACTCCACTGTTCTTCCTGCCCTAACATACGCCTCAGAGACCTGGGCTATACGAAAGCAGGATGAACACGCGATCAGCGTCGCGCAGCGTGGAATCGAGAGGACGATGCTCGGAGTGACACGACTCACGCAAGTGAGAGAAGGCCTCCGGAGTTCCGAGCTTCGCCGACTTTCGAAGATCAGAGACGCTGTCACATGGGCCAAGTCATCGAAAATTAGGTGGGCCGGCCACGTAATGCGATTCGCAGACACCCGCTGGACGAGAGCCGTCACAGACTGGATTCCGCGGGATGTCAAAAGAACACCAGGACGCCCACCAACGCGTTGGTCGGACTTCTTCGTGAAAGCCCTGAACGACCGATATGACGCTCTTCGTGTCCCTCGAGCGAGGAGGATCCATTGGACCACTCTGGCACGCGACAGGGACGAATGGAGACGCTGCTGGCGCCCGCTCGAGCAAGTCGATGATCAACGGGACGACAGGTGATACAGGTGATACCTTACCTGAATTTTGATCGAGTGTAGGTTACTTGTATCTGTAAACGATGGCAACGATGAAACCTGAAAACTTCAAATCTTTTACGACAAGCAACAAATGACGGCAGAAATAGGTCGGAGGGAGGAGCACCGTGTAGGACAATGTTTTGTGACAGAAATATAAACTACGGAAAAACACTGCCAACTTACAGTGATCCAAAATGCATGTTGCATTCACGACACGCTGTATTTGACGCCATATTCACGCAATATTTGAGGACTATGCTATGGACTTAACCCTTGCGCCGATTTCAGGACTACATCATTGTCCTCGTCAGAAAAGCGAATTTTTGTTTAAAAACTCACTATTTTGCAGATATTGCGGCTCTCGCACCGATTTTAAGTCGAAAGCAGTCCGTAGTTCACCACGTTCGTCACAGAAAGGCGACTTTTGGCTTAGAAATTCACTATTTTGCAGATTTTGCGGCTTACGCAGTATATGACACAATTCATTATATAAGTCTCTTGCACACCTATTTAGTCTCTCCTTTCATCTGAATGAGGTTCCCCACCTGTGGAAGCATGCCATAATTACAGCTATTCCAAAAGCACTGGGGAGCAATTCTGTGAGTAATTTTAGACCTATTAGCCTTACATCGACCACAGTTGAAGCAATGGAAAAAAATTATACGCCTAAAAAGTGTTTAAAAACCTTAAGTAGCCTGATTCCACCTGAGCAACACGGTTTTTTGCCAGGTGCTTCTACTATCACTAATCTTCTTGGCACCTTCCATGATTTGTATTTGGCTCTCATTCAAGGGCATCCAATGGGTGTAGACAAAGTAAATCATTCTAAGCTGGTTGCAAAGTAGAAGCCTTTTGGAAATACTGGAAAATTACTAGGATGGCTTGAGTCATATGTATATGATAGATATAAGGCAGTTAAGCAGAGCTAGTCAAGGCAGTTTGCTTGCCCAAGTGGTAACGCGCTAAGCGATGATATCGATCGGCGCCGGGGCGGAAACATCAGGAGCGCCAAAATAGCAGAAAATACCCGGACGCAGAAAATATCTACGAGCAAATAGCAGAAAATATCTACGAGCACGGCGATGCCGCAGACGTGCCGAACACGTCGGCAACCCTGCATGACGAGCCGTAGACGTGCCGAACACGTCGCCCCCGCACCTTCTGCGGCAATGCCGCAGAGGTGTGCGGGGACTTTAAGCCACGGAGTACAGATGCGATGCGGCGCGGCCAACGAGCGTGAAAATCGATATCTATGCCTTCATGGGGCACTATTGTACTTTACGGACTCCAGAGGACGAGGAGAGGTCGATAAAAAAAATTTTCGCCAAAACTTCACCCAGGAGGATTATTTGTGGTGCTGACCACGAATCTGACATCCGTTTTTGAAATTTCGGCCGATTACGGTAGGTTACGGTAGGTGCGGGTAACTAAGGCTGCCGAGGTCATAATCACCGATTTCGCCCAAACGTCGCCTAGGGGGGCTATTTGGGGTGCTGATCACGAATCTGACATCCGTTTTTGAAATTTCGGCCGATTACGGTAGGTTACGGTAGGTACAGGTAACTAAGGCTGCCGAGGTCATAATCACCGATTTCGCCAAGCTTCGCCTAGGGGGTTATTTGGGGTGCTGATAACGCATCTGACATCCGTTTTTCGTTTTACGCAGAAGTTTGGGCGAAATCGGTGACCATTACCTTAGTTACCCGTACCATCCGTAACCTACCGTACTGTAGCGTAAAACGAAAAACGGGTATCAGTTTCGGTATCAGCACCCCAAATAACCACCCTAGGCGAAGTTTGGGCGAAGTCGGTGATTATGACCTCGGCAGGTTTAGTCACCCGTACCTACTGTAACCTACCGTAATCGGCCGAAATTTTAAAAACGGACGTCGTGATCAGCACCCAAACAACCCCCTGGACGAAGTTTGGGCGAAATTTTTTTTTCGACCTCTCCTCGTCCTCTGAGTCCGTAAAGTACAACAGTGCCCCATTCTGGAGAGCGGCAGGCGGGAAAGGGGAGGACGGCGAAGCAGCGTACTCTTTCCAGTTGGAACTTACTGCCGTTAATTCTTTCCGGTCAGGAGTCCAATCCACCATTTCTTTCACCGCTTTCAGAATGCAGACAGAACTATGCCGGCGGCTGCGGCGATAAGGCGCTGGCACACTCGGCAGTAGCGGCAACGACAGGGGAGGCGGCAAATGCTTAAGCGTGGTAGCATCGATTCCCGCCAAATCGATGCCACGATGTTTGAACATTGCCGCTGCCGCTACTGCCGAGTGTGTAAGGGCCTATAATGTGTGTAAGGGTCTGCATCAATATTGCCGACGGCATTTACGGTGCCGCTGCTGCCTGTGTAAAAGTAGAAAGTTTTACGGAAATTGGAGAGTTTTGAGTGCTGCAGACGATTTTGGATCCACCCTAACCTAGTAGTTTTTGCTTGAAGAAAATGGAAGCCTACCTCAGCCGACGATTCCGGCACCTCCGACTTTCCGGCACGATTCACAATTTTTGTTCACAATCCACCTATCTTCCTGCTCGATGAATTAAAGGCGTCTAGAAAGCAAGGAGGATACTCAAATATGTAGTATGAAAAGCGCCCAGTGTTAAAGTAACGGTTATAGAACCTCTGTGGTATCTTCTCTTGTGAGAACAAAAGCTGGCGAACCCATGAAATACATTCCTGCACACTCTAAGAAGAAACGGAAAAGTCGCCGAAGGGACGGGCAACCAAAGCGCTTCCTGACGGACCTCTTGGTAAGAAGATCTGTGAACCAACCTGCACTCTGGCATAATCGAACACTCATTAGTTAACCGAATTTACTGAGATAACTCGTCCAGCGATTCGGGACATTCACTCAGTCCCAAATATGTCCATGTTACGATAGAACAATCGTCTATGTATCAACAGTGCACTAACAGTGAGAAGTCAAGCACCGGCAAGCCTTTCTGGCTTCATCAGAAACGTTGGCATCAACGTCGCAATAAGGCCACGGCAAGTGAATGTATCGGCTAAGTATGGGTCAAATTGCCCCAAGATACCCCGCAGGAGTAGAAAGCGGGGCGTATTCTAGAAAGGGATTGAGTAACGTCGTCCATTATCCTTCTTTAAGACAAACCTGCACTTGCAACACTTCTCTCAAATCTTGTAGAAAACTGCTTTGAACAACTTCCAAACTCAGTAAAACAGAATTTGCCCAACAGCGAATCACTTTGCTGTTCCAAAGGAAATCCCGCACACAGTATGGCTCTGAACTTTGAAAAGGGTTCGGCGTCGACTGCGTGCAGCCCCCTTCGCCATGGTATACGTGCCCGAGGCGAGAACTCGAAAAGAAACGGGTGTCGTCAGCTGCCCCTGGGTCGGTTGACCCGTGGAGCTGTGACCAGAGACCTTACCTCGGAGCACCTGCACTTGACCCCAGCACATGCCGACCTCCTTTCTAGGAATATAAGCGGCTGGCTCGTGGACCACGACGGTGTCGCAACACCCGCCAGACCGCTCCGACAGCCAGATAATTTGGCGGAATTTTCTTATGTACATAGAGCTGATTTGATGTATGTATGTATTTGCAGGTAACTCGTGGACGACGTCCAGCAGCACACCCCACCAATTCGATAACGCCGTTCGCCATCCAGCTCCAACTCTGCTCCAGGCTAATGTGTAGGTAAGTAACTTGCTCCATATTTGTCAATTATTTTAAAAAACGTTAACCGAAAATAGAACAAATAAATACAAACACAAAAAAAGTCTGTATCACCTGTCGTCTCGTAGATCATCGACTTGCTCGAACGGACGCCAGCAGCGCCTCTCTTCGTCCCTGTCGCGTGCCAGAGTACTCCAATGGATCCTCCTCGCTCGATGGACGCGAAGAGCGTCATATCGTTCGTTCGGGGCTTTCACGAATAAGTCCGACCAACGTGTTGATGGGTGTCCTGGTGTTCTCTTGACATCCCGCAGAATCCAGTCAGTGACGGCTCTTGTCCAGCGGGTGTCAGCGAAGCGCATTAGGCGGCCGGCCCACCTTATTTTGAACGACTTCATCCGACAAGGTGGACGAAGCTCGGAACTCCGGAGGCCTTATCTCACTTCCTAATAATAAAAACAAAAACAAATAAAAACGTTTTAGAACATTTGCTTAAGCCTGGAGCGGCTGGTAGAGAGGCTATATGTTGCTACAGGATGTTTTGTTGCGATCAAATCTCTTGCGCCAGGCGGGACTCGAACCCGCATCTTCTGCTTTCCGGGCAGCGATGTTCGCATTACACCACCAGCGCTGTTTGAACGCACGTAACATCCGCGGTATCCTCGAGATCTGTCAGCACCCACCCGTGATACGGGGATGGGCCAGCCGCTGATATCAAAAACGAAAAGCACCCCCGCATTATACAGTAACAATAACATTAAATAAATAGATAATTAAATAAACAAAAATACAAACTAACTAGATGAACAAAGATCAGAACAAAGAAATAAAATTAAACAATAAAAGATAAACATAAAAATAGATACATTTATATAAAGTATGATAAGTATATAAAAATACAACTAATAAATAAATATAAATAATTAAATAAAAATATATGGTGGCGCTGTCCGTCCCTCCAAGTCGTGCTACTGGGAACTGCTCGCTCTGCGAGCAAAGCTGAACACAGACGGATGATAAAGATAAATATAGTAAAGAGTAAAAACAAAACAGAACTTTTTAGTTTGGTGTTAGTTTTTTATTTTTAGCTTATTAAGCTTTTTATTAAGCTACTAACTATAAGCTTAGTAGCTTAATAAAATCAAACTCACCCGTCGTTTCTCACGTTGTCGTCGAATTTCGCATTTTTGTCGAACAGTGTTCATCGAAGTGACCGCTATGTGCCTAACACAGCATGTGTGATATGATCTGTGTGATCTCATTTGCTTGGAGCTGTCTCTGCTTCTTCTTCTTCTTCTTCTTCTTCTTCAGCGTCTGTCCCGCTTCGTAGCGGGGTCCGCTATTCTGGTGTCATGACGCCACCTTTCCCGATCCAGCGCTAGATCAGGGTGGACACCAGCCGCTTTCAAGTCCGTATGTAACGTATCAGCCCAGCGCTGCTTCGGGCGTCCTCTAGGCCGCTTTCCTGTTACCTCGAAGTTAAGGCCTATCTTGCGGACGCTGTCTTCTTCTCCACGCAGAACGTGGCCGTACCATCGTAAGCGAGCTTCGCGCATCTTGTCAGTTATCGGCGCGACACCGAACTTCTGCCGAATAGCATCGTTTCGGATGCGGTCCATGCGCGTGACTCCTGCCGTCCAGCGCAGCATCTTCGTCTCCATGACGCTGAGGCGCGTTTCAACTTCCTTTGTCGCAGGCCAACACTCAGCGCCGTACATCGCCACTGGCCGGATGACTGCTCTGTAGATCTTTGACTTAAAGCGCTCTGGTATCTTCTTGTCGCAGAGCACGCCAGTCAACGAGCGCCACTTGGACCAAGCTGCACTCACGCGTGAATTCACTTCAATCATCAGTTTGCCGTCAGACGTGACTGCTGATCCCAGGTACTTAAAGACCGCAGTGCGTGGAAGCTCGATGCCGTTAACCTTGATGGAGCTGGACTCGGTAACGTCCGTCGTTAAATACTCGGTCTTCTTCACGTTCAATCTGAGTCCAAACCGCTCCAAGCGATCACACCAAGCTTGCAACTCTTTGGAGCTGTCTCTGCTGTCCAAAATAAATAAATAACCATTTCTTCACAATAGCCAGATCTCGTGTCTCCAAAAAATTCCCGTTTCGGGGGCAGCATATAGCTAGAGCGGGCACTCGGCATTCGTTTCTGCGTAGCGAACTTCGTTCTTGACATCGGTTTGAGGGCGGCAACAGCGAGAAACATTGGGGCGAACTCCTTCCGACCTTTCTTTGACTTCTGACGTTGGATTAGAGCGCCGCAGATAAATCAATGGATGCTATAGCCGTGAGCAAAGTTGTTGCGAGTTCGAGTCCCGTCTCGTGCAAAAACTATTGTGCTAACACCCACATTTCTATGATCATCGGAATCAGGAATGCCATATTTTGTTGTCTGCCTGGATGTTAAGTGCGATCAATCGGCCCGATGGTGCAAAGCGTAGCATCCTGCCTGGCAAACAGAGGGTATGGGTTCGAGTCCCGCCTGGCGCAAGAGTTTTGTTCGCAGCTAAACATGCACCTAACCTCTATATTTTGTATGCCGTTGCCATTACCCATCATAACAACCATTAAAATAACTACATAAATAAATAAATAAATAACCATTTCTTCACAATAGCCAGACCTCGTGTCTCCAAAAAATTCCCGTTTCGGGGGCAGCATATAGCTAGAGCGGGCACTCGGCATTTGTTCCTGCGTAGCGAACTTCGTTCTTGACATCGGTTTGAGGGCGGCAACAGCGAGAAACATTGGGGCGAACTCCTTCCGACCTTTCTTTGACTTCTGACGTTGGATTAGAGCGCCGCAGATAAAACAATGGATGCTATAGCCGTGAGCAAAGTTGTTGCGAGTTCGAGTCCCGTCTCGTGCAAAAACTATGTATTGTGCTGACATCCACATTTCTATGATCATCGGAATCAGGAATGCCATATTTTGTTGTCTGCCTGGATGTTAAGTGCGATCAATCGGCCCGATGGTGCAAAACGTAGCCTCCTGCCTGGCAAACAGAGGGTATGGGTTCGAGTCCCGCCTGGCGCAAGAGTTTTGTTCGCAACTAAACATCCACCTTACCTCTATATTTTGTATGCCGTTGCCATTGCCCATCATAACAACCATTAAAATAACTACATAAATAAATAAATAAATAACCATTTCTTCACAATAGCCAGATCTCGTGTCTCCAAAAAATTCCCGTTTCGGGGGCAGCATATAGCTAGAGCGGGCACTCGGCATTCGTTCCTGCGTAGCGAACTTCGTTCTTGACATCGGTTTGAGGGCGGCAACAGCGAGAAACATTGGGGCGAACTCCTTCCGACCTTTCTTTGACTTCTGACGTTGGATTAGAGCGCCGCAGATAAAACAATGGATGCTATAGCCGTGAGCAAAGTTGTTGCGAGTTCGAGTCCCGTCTCGTGCAAAAACTATGTATTGTGCTGACATCCACATTTCTATGATCATCGGAATCAGGAATGCCATATTTTGTTGTCTGCCTGGATGTTAAGTGCGATCAATCGGCCCGATGGTGCAAAACGTAGCCTCCTGCCTGGCAAACAGAGGGTATGGGTTCGAGTCCCGCCTGGCGCAAGAGTTTTGTTCGCAACTAAACATCCACCTTACCTCTATATTTTGTATGCCGTTGCCATTGCCCATCATAACAACCATTAAAATAACTACATAAATAAATAAATAAATAACCATTTCTTCACAATAGCCAGATCTCGTGTCTCCAAAAAAATTCCCGTTTTGGGGGCAGCATATAGCTAGAGCGGGCACTCGGCATTCGTTTCTGCGTAGCGAACTTCGTTCTTGACATCGGTTTGAGGGCGGCAACAGCGAGAAACATTGGGGCGAACTCCTTCCGACCTTTCTTTGACTTCTGACGTTGGATTAGAGCGCCGCAGATAAATCAATGGATGCTATAGCCGTGAGCAAAGTTGTTGCGAGTTCGAGTCCCGTCTCGTGCAAAAACTATTGTGCTAACACCCACATTTCTATGATCATCGGAATCAGGAATGCCATATTTTGTTGTCTGCCTGGATGTTAAGTGCGATCAATCGGCCCGATGGTGCAAAGCGTAGCATCCTGCCTGGCAAACAGAGGGTATGGGTTCGAGTCCCGCCTGGCGCAAGAGTTTTGTTCGCAGCTAAACATGCACCTAACCTCTATATTTTGTATGCCGTTGCCATTGCCCATCATAACAACCATTAAAATAACTACATAAATAAATAAATAAATAACCATTTCTTCACAATAGCCAGATCTCGTGTCTCCAAAAAATTCCCGTTTCGGGGGCAGCATATAGCTATGTAGAGCGGGCACTCGGCATTCGTTCCTGCGTAGCGAACTTCGTTCTTGACATCGGTTTGAGGGCGGCAACAGCGAGAAACATTGGGGCAAACTCCTTCCGACCTTTCTTTGACTTCTGACGTTGGATTAGAGCGCCGCAGATAAAACAATGGATGCTATAGCCGTGAGCAAAGTTGTTGCGAGTTCGAGTCCCGTCTCGTGCAAAAACTATTGTGCTAACACCCACATTTCTATGATCATCGGAATCAGGAATGCCATATTTTGTTGTCTGCCTGGATGTTAAGTGCGATCAATCGGCCCGATGGTGCAAAACGTAGCCTCCTGCCTGGCAAACAGAGGGTATGGGTTCGAGTCCCGCCTGGCGCAAGAGTTTTGTTCGCAACTAAACATCCACCTTACCTCTATATTTTGTATGCCGTTGCCATTGCCCATCATAACAACCATTAAAATAACTACATAAATAAATAAATAAATAACCATTTCTTCACAATAGCCAGATCTCGTGTCTCCAAAAAAATTCCCGTTTTGGGGGCAGCATATAGCTAGAGCGGGCACTCGGCATTCGTTTCTGCGTAGCGAACTTCGTTCTTGACATCGGTTTGAGGGCGGCAACAGCGAGAAACATTGGGGCGAACTCCTTCCGACCTTTCTTTGACTTCTGACGTTGGATTAGAGCGCCGCAGATAAAACAATGGATGCTATAGCCGTGAGCAAAGTTGTTGCGAGTTCGAGTCCCGTCTCGTGCAAAAACTATTGTGCTAACACCCACATTTCTATGATCATCGGAATCAGGAATGCCATATTTTGTTGTCTGCCTGGATGTTAAGTGCGATCAATCGGCCCGATGGTGCAAAGCGTAGCATCCTGCCTGGCAAACAGAGGGTATGGGTTCGAGTCCCGCCTGGCGCAAGAGTTTTGTTCGCAGCTAAACATGCACCTAACCTCTATATTTTGTATGCCGTTGCCATTGCCCATCATAACAACCATTAAAATAACTACATAAATAAATAAATAAATAACCATTTCTTCACAATAGCCAGATCTCGTGTCTCCAAAAAATTCCCGTTTCGGGGGCAGCATATAGCTATGTAGAGCGGGCACTCGGCATTCGTTCCTGCGTAGCGAACTTCGTTCTTGACATCGGTTTGAGGGCGGCAACAGCGAGAAACATTGGGGCGAACTCCTTCCGACCTTTCTTTGACTTCTGACGTTGGATTAGAGCGCCGCAGATAAAACAATGGATGCTATAGCCGTGAGCAAAGTTGTTGCGAGTTCGAGTCCCGTCTCGTGCAAAAACTATTGTGCTAACACCCACATTTCTATGATCATCGGAATCAGGAATGCCATATTTTGTTGTCTGCCTGGATGTTAAGTGCGATCAATCGGCCCGATGGTGCAAAGCGTAGCATCCTGCCTGACAAACAGAGGGTATGGGTTCAAGTCCCGCCTGGCCTAGAGTTTTGTTCGCAACTAAGCATCCATCTAACAGCTTTACAACAGACAACAGCCACTCTCGGCTTCAGAAAACATGTAAAACAGATATTTCAATTAGTGACTCAGAACGCTGCTTATTTCCAGGCTATGTTTGAACGGAGGAAAATGCCATGATTTTGTGAACGACTACAAATGCGAGTGCAGACGCGGGTTCACGGGACGTAATTGTCAAGTCTTCATCGATGGGTCGGCTGTCGAGCAGGCGAATGAGTGCCTAGCCTTCCATGTTCTTTCCATCCGTCTTTGAACTCCAGATTGGAAAGGAACCTGTGCGAACTATCCGACTGCGCGGCGAAAGCCGGCGACGGCGTTTGTGACGCCGAGTGCAACTACTTCGCCTGCGGCTACGACGGTGGTGACTGTTCGGCTCGAGGCGTGCCGTTCGCCAAGTGCGACTCGGCCAGCTACTGTGCTCACGTGTTCAAGGATGGACGCTGCGACTCAGTGAGTGTGGTGGTGACCTTCAGGCCAACTGTTCCTTCTGTATCACATCCAACTGCTCCATTTGAACTCTTCTCCCTTTGAAGATCTGCAACAACGAGGCGTGCCTGTTCGACGGTTTCGATTGCACTCCTGCTCGTCGTCGTTGCCCACCCGACATCGCCAACTACTGCCGGCTTCACAGTCACGACGGCGTCTGCGACGATCAGTGCAACACGGTCGAATGCGGATTCGACGGTGGAGACTGCGCCAGGAAGCCGTCTGACGTTGTAGGTTACTCGTGATTTCGGCCCGAATTTCTTGCTCTCTCAATTATCGTCTACTTGTTTTCAGCTACCAGGAGACATTTCGATCGTTGTCCTCACAACCCCAGAACACTTCGCAATGAACGTTGGCCTCTTCTTGCTGACGCTCAGCCAGAAACTTCGCGCGTCGGTTCGAATAAAAAGCGACGAATATGGCCCACTGGTCTTCTACTGGAATGGGCAGCCTTCCACGAAACGGATTGCTCTGCCACCGCACCAGGTTCGCAGATTTTTCTGATTTTATTTGTGTAACACAATAGTAGAGCGCATGCAGCGCAGTCGGAGGAGGCGCCGGCGGTCGCGTGCACCCGATACCAGGTCCCTGGTTCGGATTTTCCGCCCAGGCCAACCAAGCCTTCCATCCCTCCGGGGTCGGTGAATTGGTACCAGACGTGTCTGGAAAGGATAAAGCGCTGACTTGTTCATCGGCTGGCCACCGCAAGTTGTATGGCCAAATACGCATTCATATCACCTCCACGACATCCCGTAGAAATAGAATGCGCTGGCGCATCCTAAAAGGGATTGAGTAACGCCGTCCTCTATCCTTTTATCCTTTAACACAGTAGTACGTAGTTTGGGGACTGTGGCCTCGTTTATACTTCCGACGCAGAGCGACGCGACAGCATGTAAAGTGGCCAAATTGATCGATCGCGCCGCTCAATCAATATAGTCACCATACGTAGCGTCTCGTCGCTCGGCGTCGAAGTATAAATGGGGCCAATGGAACCACTACAGAAATCGAGTTGAAAAAATTCCGTCCAGAGGGTCATTTGGTTCGCTGACTACAAATGTTATATTTACCTTTAGTACTACGGTGATAGACAGTGGTTTACGATAGGTATTGGTGAGTAAGGCGGCACATGTCGCGAACGTGAGCAGCATTGATAGTTGGGACCAGCCAGCCAATAATAACCAAACAAAGCACAGACCGAACACATGCCAGCCGATCAGGGTACCGACTGTGCACGCGTTCTCTGAATGGCACGCACATTTAATGTGGTCAGATTGGATGAGGCGTTTCCACCTCCTAATGCTGCCCGTCTTCGCGACATATATCCAACATAACTCCAAGCCTTATACCTGGGCAATGTTTGGATGAAAATTTTGACGCGTACTCGCTCTCTGACGTCGTGATAGAACAATGGTGCCGTATTTTTGTCGTATCTGCGTTTTTTCACTAAAAATTATTTTCTATTTAGCGTTACAAATCAAGTTTAAAAGGAGGTCATTATTTTAGCTTCTCCGAAACTATTCGTTGTAAAAATTTGACTCAACCCACGTCACAGCTTTTTGAATGAGAGATTGGAGATAAGGTGTCATGCAGTCGATTTGAAAACTTTTGTTTTTGAGAAGCTGCGATGATTTTTCGCAAAAATTGCTCTTATGATTATTGAAAATCTCGTTGTCAATCACATTTTTTAAAAATCTAAACGTCATTGAGAAACGTGTACACTTACTAGTCGTACATCTCCAGCTTGTTCAGGATCTGTCCGTTCGCTTCGAAAGAGAAATTCGCGTAAAACGATCGGCTTTCAATGTTGGCGTACTTGTCTGGATCGAGGTCGACGTTACGGACTGCTATGGCGATTGCTTCAGCGACATCGACATCGTTGCCAACTATCTCGGAGCTGCAAGTGCGAAAAAGGTGAGCACATGTCTCCAGAGGTTTTAGTTTTCGCTGCCATAGAATACGATAGAAGTAAACCAGGCGGCAGCAAGGGGTTTCTGTACTCCAACCGTCGCGCGGCGAAATCGATCTTTCGCGCTGTCCAATCAATATCGATTATTTCCAAGCCTCAGCGCTGTTCTATGACCCTATCCTAGAGGCTTCTTTTTCATTAGCTATACGTTGGGTTTGAACACGGATTTCTTAAGAAATCATGGTTATGCTGGAAGGCCACCTACTTTGCTCAACAGCTATCACCATTGTCGCCTGGCGTCCCGTTGATCGTCAATTTCCTTGAACGGGCGTCAGCAATGTCTCCATTCGTCCTTTTCTTGTGCCGAAATGGCCCAGTGAGTCTGCCTCACTCGAGGAACAAGAAAAGCGCCAGGTGTAAGCATAGAGATTGGGTTCACTCTGTATCGCTTTCACATCTGTAGCCGAAGCAAGCTTAGACATACTTCTTCAGTGAAAATGTGTATGTAGTATACTTCGGACCAAATCGAATAATTTCGAATGAATATTCGAATAAATTCGAATATTCGAATATTCATTATTCGAATATTCGGTGAGGTCCAAAATTCGAATATATTCATTATTCGAATATTCGGTGAGGTCCAAAATTCGAATATATTTATTATTCGAATATTAGGTGAGGTCCAAAATTCGAATATATTCATTATTCGAATATTCGATAAGGCCAAAAATTCGAAAATATTCGTTATTCGAATATTCGACAAGGTCCAAAATTCGAATATATTCGTTATTCGAATATTCGACAAGGTCCAAAATTCGAATATATTCGTTATTCGACTATTCGACGTGCCCCAAAATTCGAATATATTCGAATATATTCGATGCTACTGAGATAGCCACGGATCTCCCTCGATAGAGAGCCTTCGGGCTCTCTTGTTAAGAAGGATCTCGGGCCGCTTGTCGCAGGGCCACGTGGCACGTCCCCGGGTGGTGGATAGAGGAATTAAACGCGAACCAAATGCGACCGTGTACTGCCCAGAGACGCAGGTGGGATGCCGGGGATGGACTCCTTGCTCCTGCTGTGTCGGGTCGACGCGTTCCTTGTGCGTGGGAGCGGCATGTTCGTGCACAGTGTGCGCGGATGTGTCCATGACTGTGCGGATTGTAACTGTGTCGGCCCGGCCAAAAGCTTGCACTCGGTAGACTGGGAGTACATAGTAAGGCGATTCGGGGCCGCCTCAAAAGTCTCGCCCCGTTCCTTCGGGCAGTCTGGCTGGCTGCCCGGAGTTCTTCGCCCGCACGACAGAGCCTGACTAGCTACCCGTGTTGTATGGAAGTCAAACACAGCAGCCCTAAAGGGCCTCATTCCCCTGACCCCGAAAGAGCCCCCATTTCTGCAGCGATGGGAAGGACGAGTACGAAGAGGCTGCTAAAATCTCAGGGCCTAACCAGGCTGCGCAAATTGAGAAGGACTAGGATGACGATCTGTACTTACAACGCCCGCCTCGTCAACACGCACTTGGCCATGAACATCGATTCGTACGAGTCTCTGACAACCCGAATCGGACGTCTGCGACTGAGGCAATGTGCTCCGTGCCATCTTTGACCGTATTCGTCGCGTATGCCTCAACATCCGACTACGACGACGAAGAGGTCGAAGCGTTCTACGTGGAGCTGGAGAAGTTCTATAAGGAAGATCACACCTTCTACAAGGTGATCGTCGGCGACTTCAACGCCAAGATCGGACCGCGAAGGTCGCCAGAAGAACTTCACATCGGAACCCACGGTTTGGAGTGGAACGAGCAAGGTGAAAGGCTGTCTGAGCTCATCATGTCGACCAAGACCATCCATGGAAACTCGCAGTTCCAGAAGCCTGCCTCCCTACGATGGACCTGGGAATCTCCCGGTGGCCAGTTCCACAACGAGATCGACCACATCATCTTCAATCGCAAGTATTGCCTGACCGACGTCTCCGATGTCCCCAAGTTCTATACGGGATCGGACCACCGCCTCCTTCGCGCGAGGTTTCGCTTTTCGCGTCAAGGAGAGAAGGCCGCGAAGTTCAAGAAGAGGAATCCCAGAACGACTATCAACTGGGACCTTTACACCTCTCTTGCCGGCCTTTGGGAAGATGCCGTCATGGACAACGTCGATGAGGAATACGACCGCTTCGTGCACCATCTCCACGATAGTGCTAAGGGAGCCGAGAGCTTGAAGACCACCAAGAGGCGCCTGTCTCCGGAAACTCTCGGGCTTATACGCCAGCGTGGAGCAGCACGAGAGTCAGGCAACTATCACCTGACGTCCGAGCTTGCGAAGCTATGCAGAGCGGCGATAAAGGAAGATCTCAAGGAGAGAAGGGCGGAATTGTTGGTTGAAGCAGCAGAGGCAGGGTTGAGCATCCGCAATGCCCGCCGAAACTTCGCCAACTTCAAGACCAAGATGACCGCTCTCCGACGTCCTGACGGAACCGTCACCTCTTCCAGAAGGACCATGGAGAAGGTCATCCACGACTTCTACTCCGATCTCTTCGATAGCCACGTCCACCTGCCCCCATGCCATCTTCCGCAGGATGGATACGTCGTTCCCTCTGTTCTCCCTTCCGAGATCCGACACGCCATCTCGTCGGTGAAGAAACGTACAGCACCCGGCCCTGACAGGATCAGACCCGAACACTTGAAGTACCTCCCGCCACCGCTCATCAACACCCTGGCGCGGCTCTTCACACGATACCTGTCGGAGTGCAAGGTTCCATCTCAGTGGAAGACCAGCAAGACCGTCTTGCTGTACAAGAAGGAAGACGTGCATGACATAGGCAACTATCGCCCGATCTGCCTGCTGTCCGTAGTCTACAAGCTGTTCACTCGAGTCATCCTGAATAGGATTAGCAGAACGCTGGACGAAGGACAGCCACGCGAACAAGCAGGATTTCGGAGATGATTCAGCACGATCGACCACATACACACCATTACGAAGCTCATCGAAGTGTCGCTAGAGTATAAGCTGCCGCTGTGCCTTACGTTCATCGACCTGAAGAAGGCATTCGACTCCGTCGAGACTGAAGCGGTCCTCGACGCCCTGCTCACTCAGGGCGTTCCTACTCAGTACATCAGAGTCCTTCGAGAGCTGTACAGTGGATTCACGACCAAGATCTCTTCATTCTACAACGACGTCGTCATCGACGTAAGGAGAGGGGTTCGGCAAGGGGATACCATATCCCCGAAGCTCTTCAGCGCCACCCTCGAAAACGTCATGCGCGAACTAGAATGGGAAGACATGGGAGTGAAGGTCGACGGCCAGCAGCTGCACCATATTCGTTTCGCTGACGACATCGTGCTCATAACACCAAGCATAAGCCAGGCGGAGCGAATGCTGGCCGACTTCGATCGTGTATGTGGGTACGTTGGACTGCAGCTTAATATTACGAAGACGAGTTCATGAGGAACGGACAAGTTTCTGGTGCCCCATTCTCGCTCAGCGGAACGAACATCTCCGAATGCTCCAGCTACGTGTATCTGGGTCGCGAAGTCAATATGGCCAACGACCTAGCGCCGGAGCTGAGCAGGAGGAAACGAGCGGCTTGGGGAGCTTTTAAGAGCGTCGAAGAAGTCGCGAAGAAGACGAAGAACGTCCGACTCCGTGCCCACCTATTCGACTCCACTGTTCTTCCTGCCCTAACATACGCCTCAGAGACCTGGGCTATACGAAAGCAGGATGAACACGCGATCAGCGTCGCGCAGCGTGGAATCGAGAGGACGATGCTCGGAGTGACACGACTCACGCAAGTGAGAGAAAGCCTCCGGAGTTCCGAGCTTCGCCGACGTTCGAAGATCAGAGACGCTGTCGCGTGGGCCAAGTTGTCGAAAATTAGGTGGGCTAGACTACTGGGAGTCAGTTTTTGCGCATTCTGGATATAACTCGCCTAAAGTCAAGTATATGAAAAACCAAGGTTTGAGCTCAGCAGCTCGAGCTCTATCGTTTGGTTTACATATTTCATATGGAGCCATGAAAATATTCGAAATGGGAAACATGTTTAATTACCCAAGCGAAGGCCGACCAATGGACTTGAGAAACATGAACGATGCGGCCAAGGTCGACCTCTGTCGAAGGTACTTCATCGTCGGTTTGTTTGGTCTACCGTTGGTGTGGCTTAGGAACACATCCTGGTTCTTTGGTTGAGGCTTTCTTCGACCGCAATCACCGGCCACCAATACCAATCGGAAGTATGTCACGCTGAGTGCCAAGGAGCGATCTTCTGGTTAATAGTAATATGTGTTTGGGAGACCATCTTCCAGTCGTACCGTTCGAGAAGTGTCGCATGGGCAGACTATTTGACATTAATTTTCTCAGTCGGAAGGGTATAGACTGGCTGTGATCTCACCCCAAATTGCCACAGCATCATTCATCCTTCTCAAAGTCCTTTTCTGTGATTCACTTGTAGGAGACCTTATTTCTCAGCTTAACGGCGAGGTGTTTCCTCACTCAATTGTTGTTTTTTCTTGTCCGGGTTTGTAACATAAAACATCATATACATATTAACATAATGCCTTTAAATAACATGTCGTGTTTGAGATTACGTTTATTTCTGTATTTGCTTTACGAGGGTCATCAGAAGCCGTAGAATATCTACAATTTCAATCAAAGTATTCTTTATTGATAAATTTTGTGGCTAGAAGCCGTAGAATGTTTACAATTTCAACCAAAGTATTCGCTATTGATAAATTTTGTGGCACTATGTCAGTTGTGCGTTACGGTCGAAATTCATTAAGATTAGAAAAGTTTGGATTTGAAAATTGAAGACACGATCTTACAGAAGAATTTAGAAAAGGCATTTAGCCTTGGGCTCAATTTGACTTTCATTTCAAATACTTCTGTCGTATACTTCTGACCGAATCGAATAATTCATAATAATAGAATAACGAATATTCGAATGTTCATTATTCGGATATTCGGTGAGGCCCAAAATTCGAAAATATTCATTATTCGAATATTCGATGAGGCCCAAAATTCGAAAATATTCATTATTCGAATATTCGACGAGGCCCAAAATTCGAATATATTCATTATTCGAATATTCGACAAGGTCCAAAATTCGAATATATTCATTATTCGAATATTCGACAAGGTCCAAAATTCGAATATATTCATTATTCGAATATTCAGTTTTTCGTGAAACCGAATATATTCGATTATTCGTTTATTCGAAAAAATTTTGGAAGGACACAAGTATAAGGTCGACTCGTCGGACTGGGGTTTCGGCATGAGACAGGCTGGGGTTTTGGCATGCTTCTGGAAAAGGCGGAAGTGGTAACTTCTCAGATGGGCTTCAGTAAGTGGCATACAAACATACAAATACGACAAGCACGAAACCAGACTCCAGCCACGAGATATATGGACACGGCATGGGGTGTCTCATTACTTTTGACCCCCTAATAGTCACTAGCATTGTTTAGGCAAATTCGCTGCTCAACTAGGTATTCGATGCGTTCGATCATATCGTAGAGGGGCACGACGCATACAAAGCAAGTTTGTCCCTTTGAGAGCAGAAAGACTGCTTGAGACGATCTCAACCGAGTAGTCGATAGGACGGCGTAGCCTGTGTGCGTAAGGTCTTCTCACCCGGAGAGACTTGTATGGTATCCGAGAAATCGTCGAGATGTTCATGGAGCTCATCAGGCGTTTCGCATTCCCACACTGCCACTTGAATGTGTGGAGCTTTCAATGAAGATCAGCAGCGGTGGCCTTTGCTACCATTCTGTGGGTAATTGACCTAGGTACCGTGAAATTTTATTTTCATGTGGCAGACCGAAGTCACGTGTGTAACATTATGTATAGTTTTTGAAATAAACTGTTCTTTAACCCTCCAGCGCGAAAAGATTGATGAAGAATTGACTCCAAGCCAGTGTTTGGCCGGCTTTTATGAGGCTGCGATATGAGTGACGTTTGGATGGCTAACCGTTGGTTTTATTGCTAGCTAGGCTTCGCTCCAATAACACCGTCCAACTCAACCACGTGTTCCTCACTTCAAACAGACAATTCTATCCAGAAATTGGTGACATCCACCGACATCCATAACCTGATCGATAACAGTTATTTGCTGTGAGGCCACCTTATTTATTGGCCATCATGTTCACGTGATTCGCAGCTTGAAAGGTTATTCCTCGATGAGGGAAATAATAATGCCTACGAAGGCATGACTCTCTGTACTTTCTGTTGCTATGCGGGGCTATGGAAGGATAGACGGACGGATGAGCCCCTCATATCTAAATGATAAAAGGATAAAAAACGGCGTTACTCAATCCCTTTTGGGATGCACCACGCATTCTACTTCTACGGGATGTCGTGGAGGCGATTTGAATGCGTATTTGGCCATACAATGACTTGCGGTGGCCAGCCGATGAACAACTCAGAGCTTTATCCTTCCCAGAGAAGTCTGGTACCAATTCACCGACCCCGGAGGGATGGACCGCTTGGTTGGCCTGGGCGGGAAATCCAAACCAGGAACCTGGTACCGGGTGCAGGCAACAGTCGGCGTCTCCTTCGACTGTGCTACACGCGCCCCCTCATATCTACCAGAATAATATTAGGACCAATAGCGAATTCATTCTTCTTGTAATGGATTCCACCCAGAAGAACGAAAAGGCGGTTTCTCGCTATGGAATTATGTAGACGTCATCAAAAAAATTGTAAGCATTTAGCGTTTGTTCCAATATTTATAAACAAAAGCCCTGTAAACGGATGAAAAATAAAGCACGGCGTCACTCAACCCCTCTCGGGATGCGCTACGCATTCTACGTACAACCAAGAAAATTCCGCCGGCGAGTTAAGAGGCTCTCGCATGCATCCATGCAACCGGTGGCCTCGAGATTATTTAGACATTTGAAAAGCCTCGGATTTCGGGGTGATTAGGATAGGGTTATGGTAGGGTTTAACGAGACAGTTTTCATATGATCCAAACGACTGATTAATCTTTGGATCTCTCATCGAATACCCCAATCGCATAGGACAAGACTTCTGATCACAATCAGTTATCTAGATTATCCAAAATTCCGATCTGGTGAATCCCACCCTATACTAATCGCCCCAAGGTTTGGCATTTTCAGAACTCCCATTATTCACATAACCCTTAATACCGTGGTTTAAAAAGGGGCGGATCCGAGTTGTCCGAATCGGCGTCGTCTACATACCATAAATATGATCACTCAATAAATAGCAAATTACTCACAAGGAATTTATCAGGAACCAGCGAAATTTCGTCAACAATTTGTTAACAAACTTTTAACAAACAGAGTGGATATCATTCAATTTGCGCTGCCTTGGCACGAATGACAGCCTACAGACTCTTAGGGTAGGAGGACTCTAATGGCTGCACGCAAGGTTGCTTGCAGAATTTCCTTCCATGCTTTTTCCAGTGAAGATTTCAACCATGGAATCGTAGTCGCCTTTTAGCGCAGGCTTTTTCCTTCAGAATACACCAACACAGTAATCCATAACATTCAAATCTTACGAGTTTGTTGGCCATTCGGAAGCAGGGATGAAGTTGGGAAGATTCCTCGCGCACCACTACTGAGTCTTCTTGCACTTATGAGCAGGTGCGCCGTCCTATTGAAAGGTCCATGCTGTATTTCCACAGTGTTCTTGAGCCCAGGGAAGCAAAAAATTCTTCATAATGTTGTTCAACTAGACATCGGTGTTGATCTTGGCTCATTTTTCAACAAAAACCATTGGTGTCCGTCCTGTGGAGCAAACTCCTGCCCAAACCATCGGGAAAGCTGCGTGAGAGTATCTGTGAACAATTCTTCTCTTCGCGTCTTCATCCTCACCACTTTCGGCTAATAACCGCGAATTTTCGTGAATAAAAGACTGCTCAATTGAGAAAAGTTTCTCATCGGTGAAGAGCGTCGTCCAGTGGTCATGCCGCTCGAGGAGGCTTCTACATGTTTTCTTCTTCCTTCCATCTGTGCAGGCATCAGTCCGTGCAGTTGAAGGAAGTTGTAGGGGTATAGTCCAAGTTCATTCTTAACAACTCACCTTATTGTTGTAGCCGATACGTTCAGCTCAGATGTCATCTTTCTCATGCCGCGGCCTCGATTCTACTTGAATTGTTCTTTCACGATTTTCCAAAGACTGCTCGCAGCTACGGATGCCGGACGGCCACATCGAGGACGAGCAAAGAAAGAGTTACATTCGACACAGCGATAGACTGTCATCTTGTGCAGTTTCAGTAGGCGAGCGATGTTGGGAACAGAAAGTCCTGCCCCTTCTCAGATTCAAGATTGCGCCTCTTTGAGACAAGACTTTATCAATTCTAAAAGATGCAGTGTCGAGATGCAAAAAAACTATATGTGGTTAAGATGACACGCAAAATCCGAAAAAACAATGAAAACACAAAAACGTCTACAAAAACCATATTTATGGCGCACCCTGTAGTGCACCCGCGACAGCTCCATGTCTTCGCAATGCTACGCAGATGCCCAGCACAGCTACGTGACGTCATTCTTCCAGGAGATCCTCATGAGAAAGCTCCTGAAGGCGCTACTCATCTACTACAACTGGCCTTCCCGACCTCGGATGATTCTCAGCACTGAACGGCAGGCATCAGATAGGTGGAAAATTGAAAAAAAAAATCGGAAAAGGCAGAAAGACAAGATATGTGGAACAAACATCCTTGAAACAGTAGCTGGAGAAGCAATGTGAGCAGTTTCACAGTGATCTTAATATCGTTGTTTCCCTGAGCTTCATATTTACATATAGCTATCTGATTCATATTTATTTATTCATATTTATATTATCTTCATATTTACATATAGCTTCACTCTTAAGAAGAAGGCTTCTTAAGAGTGAAGCTCGAATTAGCGAAATGTTTATTGACAACGTTTCGGGCCTTAAGCCCTTCTTCAGGTCTAAAAGAACTATGATGCTTATACAAACAACAACAACAGCAATCCACGCATCACAGACCTGGGTTCCACCGGCAGGAAGGGGGGGGGGGGGAGGCCATTGGAAGGGGGACTTTGGGAGACGAGAGACCGGTCACTGCTCGCGGATCTATATAAATAGCCCAGAGACCCTGCACTTCATTAATTTCTGGCCAAATCGCACCACTGTAACTTCTTGGCCTCCCCCCCCCCCCCTTCTTGTCGGTGGAACCCAGGTCTGTGATGCGTCGATTACTATTGTTGTTGTTTGTATAAGCATCATAATTCTTTTAGACCTGAAGAAGACCTTAAGGCCCGAAACGTTGTCAATAAACATTTCGCTAATTCGAGCTTCGCTCTTAAAAAAAAGTTTCACAGTGTATTGAGGAAATTTCGAATCAAACTGGTCACTCTTAGTTTAATATTCAACACTTTCCAAGACCTACTGGACGCTTTTCACATCATAATAGCTACTCTTCATTTTATACTGGACTGAATTTCTCGCCTTTTCCCTTGTTCAGACTTTTTTCAGACTCATGGTCAGATCAAAGGTAGTTTAATCTTAGGGCCTCACACTTCATCTGGAAATCACATTCCCTATATTTATCTCTGAAAAGAAGCATACATACCACTGGTGCCTCGCCTTCTGCTACATTCCAGCGCGTTACTCGCGATGGATTTGTTCCTCCCTTCGAGTAGATTTATGATTATTTTATTGATAAATCCGTTGCACTTTTTTCGGCCACGTCGATACTGACCGTTTCCATTCTTTTTGCCCAGTCATATGTAGCTTATAAATCAATGAAGGAAATTAATAAAGGATAAGGATAAAGAGTAAAGAACGGTTTTGATCGATCCTTTTTGCGATGCGCCACGCGTTCTGCTCTCACGGAATGTTATGGAGGCAACTTGCATGTGTATTTGAGCAAAGCAATGACAAGCGGTGGACAGCTGATGAACAAGTCAGTGCATTATCCTTCCCACAGACGAGTCTGGTTACAATCCCCCGACTCGGAGGGATGGTAGGCCTGGTTGACCATGCGGAAATTTTCGAACCACGAACATAGTGCTGGCGCCAGGAGTGTGCGCAAATGAAGTCCGAAATTCCACAAATCGTAAATCGTAAGCTGTAAATCGCAAGAAGTACCTGATGTGTACTACTAGCACTATTTCTAGAGATATTTGCTGGTTACGGCAATTAAAAGTAATTCCGTTTTTGTTTACAGCATCAATTCCAGGTAAGCTGAACAGATTTTTAGCCCACTTGACGCCTCTAAAATCAATTTAACACTTTCTAAAGGAAGCTGGACAAGTTTTAAAAAATCGCTGGTTTAAAAAAACTTAATTAAAAGAAAACCTATCAACGGCTAGGGGTAGTGAACAGAATATGGATTAGTCGTTCTCTTCCCGTACAGGACGGATTTGCATGTTTTTCTATCAGCTGAAGCTTTTTTGGTGATCTCGCACAACTTGGGACACAGTCTTCTGGTGGAGAATTCATTCTCCAGTTATCTATTCTGCCTACTTCTCCTGATACCAAGCGGCAGCCTTACAATGTTATAGAAATGGTTAAGCAGAAAGAGAAAAAAGAGAGAAAAAAAAAGGTAGAAAGTCGAGCCGCCTCTACACCGTGATCATCTGCTTCGGTCTCACATATGAACATTATGTGAACAAAATCTAACAGGAAATGGTGATGAGGAGACTCTAAGATTGAGTCCTATGTCATAAATCAAGTTGCGTCACAACATTCGTACTCCTGCTATTTGTAAATCAAAGATCACTTTTACGAAAACACGATCTACGACCCAAAATGTCGTAAATCGCAATACATGGTGCAGTCTCAGCTCTTTACTGGCCGCAGAGTTTATTTATTTATTTATTTAATTGCACTCTAGGGTGCACTACAACGTTAACGAAGTCGACAAACAAACAAAATAACCATTAAAACCACTTTACCAATTACCATCTGGCTACACTGATTATATGGTGACTCAATATAATATAATAATAAATAATAATATAATATGTGATGTACAGAAGGTTACGGACCGAAAGAGGTGTTACTCATAGGAATATGTAAAAGCTCTTAACCCCTCAGAGTTCAAACATAGCTTATGAAAGCTAAGCGCACATATCGAATTTTCAAATAATTGTGTAAATGTTAAAAGGAAACGTGTTTTACGTGTTAGCGGTAGGACAGGAGAGGTCAGACTGGGCAACGCAACTAACAGAAGTCAGAACAGAGTTGCTAATTTTCGATAAATTTTCTAAATTAAAACCTGTCACAACCCTTTATCGCGTCGTTTTTTAAACGTGTGCAGTCGATACTCTGATCGGCTGGCATGTGATCGGTCTGCGTTCTGTTTGGTTATTATTCACTCCCACCTACCACCAATGCTGCTCACCTTCACAACATGTACCGTAAAATCAAAGTCGAACATCTTGCCATCAGTCTCGACATTTTCGAGTCAAACTGGATTAAGGTGAGAGGCGATCACTCGTTTCAAAACTGAATCAGTTGTAACAAAACTTGTCGCCAACTCCCTCTGCATATCTCCCAATCATTTCTGATGGAGTCGTCAAGTGCTGCTACTGCTGCAATACCTCGAAGTCAAATTCTGGATTTTATTGCAACCTTCACTAATCGGCGTAAATCTTTATTAAGCTCAACAAGTATTACAAAACGCCAAAGACATTCACTTCAAAGAGAGGGATAGCGCAAGGAAAGCTCAGAACAACATTCTAGTCTTCACGTTATCCTTGAATAAAACATGACACCGCTAACATCGACTACATCGACTATGTGTTAATAGTAAAAAATAGAATACGCTTCTTGTTAATCTGTTATAGATATGCAAAATAAATGTGAACACAAAAAAAACCAAGTCTCAAATTGCCTCCCACTAAAATGTTAATCAAATTCAGCGAATACACGTGAGAACCCGCTGTTAATCCTGCGAGAAAGTCCTAAGGGAGGATGACAATGATAGACACATTTCGGGCTAGCGCCCAGATCCGCCATGGGAGGGACAGCACACGTCCCTCGGCCAATCATAGAAGATCGGATATGTGCCAGGAGGCACACAGCAAGAGATAAGGAACAACGAGAATGGCTGCTGCCGAGGAGCAATATTCACACTCGGAGGCACAGGGCGCTAGCCCGGAAAGCACCAAAAACAGATGAAACTAAACTTTTGTATAAAAAAATGATAAATGAACAGATGGTGTTCTTGGCGAACCACCGTCCTCTTGTGATTCATCAGACCCGCTTCGCGCGAGTAGGGGTGGATCGACGGACCACTCTGCCAGGTCCCAGAATCCTCTCTTCAATCACTGGATCCGGATAGTACGGTTTCCGACTCTTCGCGGACACAATCTGTGAAAAAGGATGGTTAGCGCCTGTTGAAAACTCTTCGAAACGACACTGTATTGGACTGCATACAAACCCAGATCAGCGTAGACAGTTGCCAGCAGGGACTTGCAGAGACTGCACTGACTGCAAACCCTAGCAGAGCTAGTTCTGATTTCACCAAGTTCCAACGGAAGCTCATAATCAGTCCAATCCTGCCTCACTAAAGCGTGGAGGAACTCGTCCCTTGACCGGAAAATGCGTGGAAAATAGGTGGTAACGACACAGAATATTGGCAAAAATTTAGGGAGGCTAGAAGACGAGAGAACTTTCCGATGCCCGCTCTTGGCAACAAGCGAAGCGCTATGGGAAAGCGTGCAATGACAGTGCTGGAGTGAGCAGACGCAGAGGCCAGGGTATCCTACCACTCTCCTGAAGGCTGCATTCAAGTGCATTCACCACATGACCATAGTCAACGTCAAATCTTGTAGAAGAGAGGCACGTGTACATACTCACTAGAACTCCGAGATGCGACCAGCAGAAGTCAAACACCATCTCAGCTAGAATAAATACGATACAAATCTGACAAGGTCAGGCATACGTTCGATGGGCAGGACAGAATCGTGATCCCCACATACATAACCTGCGCTTCGTTGGCGACAATGGGCATTTCCCGATGGGAGTGAATGCTGCCCGACACCGACCGGTGTTGAAGCATCCACCCACAGCTGAATTTCAGGGAGAGGAACGGAAAGGCCTCTGATGCCCCTTCGATGCTCGACGAAACGAGTGGCGCTCCCATCAGCGACGTCCAGCCTTCCTTGGCGTCGAAAAAGTGGTGAGGAAGTCGAAAAACATCAGCCCCACGCGCTCCTCCACGCTCTTCGTGTGCTAGGATACGCCTCAGAAAGCGGGTCCTAGAAAAGCAGAGTAAAGACGCGATCAACGCAGCACAAAGACGAACCGAACGATGATTGACGCTAGTGAAGCGAGTCATTGGGTTACTCTGGCACGTGATAGGGACGAGTACTGGTTTCCGCCCGGACAAGTCGGCAGTCAACGAAACGATGGGTGGTATAGGACAAGAATACGGGTGTCACAGCGTGGCTACCAATTCGACCTTATCTGCCAATTCAATTTCAAGTTAAGCAACAACCATAACCATTAGCATATCACCGCATAGTAAAATTGAATGCACAAGAAAATCGTCCTACCTTCCCGCTTGTGTACATCACACGGCCAGGATTCGCGACATCAGCCAATTCCGAAAGCGAATCTGCCTGGAAGGACCACTTTCTTAACTGAGCAAGTATATCAAGTTACCAGTTATTCTGATGCAAAGCACACCTGCTCTTTCGTCATACACGGAATGGAATTCGGCTTGACGATTCCTGCGGGAGCTCGATGCAGCTTCTCGCACAGACCTTCCATCAAATGTACGCGCAAGTCCGTGCAGAAAAATGACCCCGCTCCACACAACGAGCAACGAAGGCGCATGACCCGAATGTGTGTCACCATGTGACGTCGTCCTTCCTGAATTACACGACAAAGTCAATGTAAAGAATCTTCTCATAGTCCGCAACAGCAGGGACTGATTCGCAAGCGTGAAGTGTACGAATCGGTTGCTGATGAAAGATCAAAAGCAAAAATCGGTATGTACGTTTTGGCCGGGAGAGCAACCGCCCCAAAAATCGCCGTTTAGAGAAGATTCAGGGATACGCACTCCGAGCGTAATAGGGAAAACCACCTATAAATTTGTTACCGTTGCATATGTTAGACCCACCTTGAGATTCGGAACAACCTCATTGCACTGCGAACAGACATGCTTCCCATCGGGCTCTTTAGAATCAAGTTGCTTCAGGGACGAGAAGAACAGTTGTTTCTGCGTAAATGAGAGATACACTGGAACCATCGCTAGATCGAAAGGTTTGCCTCGTTTGCCATTATTTGACACGATCTAAACAAACAGAATTTAAATGTGCGACAAGGCCCGCAACACCACTCATTCTGTCCGTCAATCATCTCGGAAGATTCTAGTTCTGTAAGTGCAAAAACGACGAGCCGTTATCCATTTTGGATCACGATATCACACTGCGACAAGGCGCTGTTTATACTTGAGTCACCGCGTACAGCACAAGAACCATCGATACTGATTAGGCAGTGCGGACGACCAAAATATCAGTACACAGCACCATGCTGCGGCACAGACGCAGAAGCTCGGTCAGACAGAGGCAATAACGAATGCAAAAACTACTCTCGAACACAGGAATATTATCTACAATTTCCAAGCCTTTATTCGCCCTGCACTACGTCCGACCAAGTTTTCAGAACCTCTTCTGCATATTGTGCTTACCTTTCCCTTTGTCATTTTCGTCGGATTTCAACTCGATCACATGATCTTCAGGAACCCCAAATCTCACGATGAATGAAATACCTCAGGAACTTTCCTCACTTTACAAAGAAAACTAGGATGCTGTACATGAGAGACACAACGTGCTGAATTCTGTCAGAGTCATAGAATGATCGAAACTAACCGCTACGTCATCCACGTCATCTTCAATGGCATTCAAATTTTGTTTTCGACGGCTTGAAGGACTGAACTCGGGATCAGGGAAGCTCGTTATGCTTCGACGGAAGCGTGGGGCTGTGCTGAAAATATCAATGAATCAGGATACTTATACAATCGGAAGATGAGGACGAGGAGAACGTGGAAGAAGAGGAGGAAAAGAAGGAAGAGGAGGAAGATGAATGACCACAGTACTGTGGAAAAACTCGTCCATTCTGACGAACAAATCACCGCTACCCCGTGTTGCTTATTATCAAATGTAAGAAAAAAGTAGGAAACTGACTGATTCTGAGATGCGGGTTTTGTCGGCGTCGAGGGAGCTTTGTGCACCAGAGGCACTTCGACAGCAGGTATACTAAAAATACAACGCTATGTACAAATGCAATAATTAAATCTTTGGAAGTAGACACTTTTCAATCAAAAACGTCACTAGCAAGAAGGAAACAAAAGGACAAAAAAACCTTGAAGGAACAAAAAGGCAAAACCTACGGGGCACTCTTGGTGTGCAGGACAGGCGACACAGTGTGTTCGGAGGAACCCTCTCGGCGACACTGCAATGCTTTCTTTGAGAACATTGCTCGAAACTACGCAGAGATACGTTTCTGCAACATACGGCGAGAAAAAGCGTTAAAAGAGCACCTTCCTGTCATCCACGATTAGGAACTCTTCGTTGGCCATCCAGTCCGGCTTTCTACGCAGTCTGGAGGATTTGGTGCGAATTTGTGCAGCAGGTCCAGGAGAGCTGCTCTAAACATCAGATGAGGATTATACACAGCAAGCACGATTCCTTCCAACGTCGAGTTTTTCAAACGCACCACATGCACATTTCTTATCACGGCGCTCATCGCCTTACAAGCTCTAATCCGCCCAGGACCCACACTAAGTGGGGCACCAGACGCGAAAAAGTACGCTATGTCTGAGGTGGTCCCGAGAAGACATCGCGTATGCCGACCGCGGCGGAATATGACCAGCAAAGCGACGAGAGGAGTATGCACCAGATGGAAGCGCTAGATAGAACTTGCTGTTCCTTAAGGAGATACCACTGGCCGAAATGACAGACGAAAGATGATGGAATCGAAAAACTTGGGCATCACGAGGTGAATCAAGACTTCCGCATCTAAGGGTCTGTCCATACTTCGAGCGACTGTATCGACTGGGGCGACGGACGTAGTGTGGTGTAAATAATCACGTACTCCACACTCCGTTCGCAACGAACGCCCTCACGAAGCCATAACGTAACCAAAGACTATCGTATAACTACAGGGTGAACCAAAATAACATGGACGAGATTTTTTCGTCATAATTATAAAACAACCAACAATTCGAGAAAACGTCAACTTAATTATAACAATACAAACATTAAGGTAGATCACGTTCAAGTGGTTTTGTAGTGGCCTCCCTTGAAGCGGATGCAGAGGGTCAAACGTTCCACGAATTTTTCGACGACGGGCCGCAGGTCGTACCTGGGAACAGATTCTGTTCACGGATGAGAAGCTGTTCACCGTGGAGCAGGCGCACAATCGCCAAAATGATAGGATGTGGTCTACAAAGGCTCCAAACACCTCTGCTATCGTCCAAAACCTACAAACTGTCATGGTTTGGGGCGGAATCTGCGCCAGCGGCAAGACCCCTGGTTTTCGTGGATAGAGGAGTGAAAATCGACGAAGATGTGTACCAGCGAGACAATCTTGAGTCTGTAGTTCTTCCTTGGGCCCACCAGCAATTTGGTGATGACCACTGGACGTTCCAACAGGACTCTGCACCCGCACATAGTGCGAAGAGTGCGCACGCGTGGTGCAAGGTCAATTTCCCCGACTTCACCACACCTTCGGAATAGCCGCCGTATTCTCCGGATTTGAATCCGATGGACTACAGCGTGTGGGCATTTCAGAGGCTAGGGTAGGCGTCAAACGCCACCGCAGTCTCGAGTCCTTGAAGGACTCCTTGCGCCAGGAGTAGGAACGGTTGTCTCCTGATGACCTGCGGCCCATCGCCGAAAAATTCGCGAAACATTTTGCCCTCTGCATCCGCTCCAAGGGAGGCCACTTCGAAACCATTTGAACATGATGTGCCCTAATGTTTGTATTGTTGTAATTTAGTCGTCGTTTTCTCGAAATGTCGGTTGGTTTAAAATTATGATGACAAAAAAAATCTTGTCCACGTTATTTGGGTTCACGTTGGTTCACTGGTAGACAAAACTTGCTCACCTTGCGAGAGATCATGTCGGCGACATCAGAAAGCAGTCTATTCATCACCTGTAAATGCGGAAATTAGCACAGGAGCCAACGAAGATAATGTGTATCATCAAATAAATAAATGTGTTCGTCAGCAATACCACTCAAGAATGCAAATGATGATGAACATGCGGACTGTTGTGAGCCGATCGCGGCTCACTAATGTCACAAAAATCGGAACATTTGAGCCAATAAACATTTTCATAGCAGTAATACACTATCTGCGTTTAAAGTACACTCGTCTATTCCCAAGGGGTTGCACTGCGTGCAAATTTAGCAATTTTAGGTGATCTATGGAGTTTTAGCAAGTAGAGACGCCAAAAAATTCCGATTAATAATGCACAACATAATGTAGGTTGTGTCCGTATTAGGAATGGAGCAAGCATGGCGCAACCTCCACAATCAATATAAATTCCCCGACATTTTTTTTTGCCTTCCCGCTTCAAATACATGAAGAATAGCGACTATAGACAAATAAGCAATAGTTGTATGATCACTAAACTTGAAACTTCTTCGATGCATTATATTAAAAGAAAAAGAAGGAAGCAGGATTTTACTACCAAGTAGTTCACCGGTTGCTTAAACAGCAACCACATATATGACACCTTTCTTCAGGTTCCGATCTTGTTTGGAGATTGTAATAACAGTCGAAACTGCGACTATTCTCAAGCGCTGATGTAGTTAGGCCACAGTTACAGCAGCAAAATAGGAAAGCAAAAGTAGGATGAAGGTATACCAGAATGTAGAAGTAAATTACCAGGCGCTAAATCAGCTAAGATTCAGCTAAAATAAAACGAAAGCAACTCTAACATACTCTTGTAACGTCCTTCATAATGTTCTGCTCATTAAATACGTTCGAAACGGTTCGCTTTGATGTAGTTAACGCTACTTGACAAGGAGGTGTTGATGCTGGACGCTTTTCCACAACCTACAAGATAACCGGTTTAGTCTCCTATAAAAGGTTGAAAACCTCGTGAAAAAAGTATCTGTTCGAAAGAAGGAGACGCTACGAGGAAGTTGTCGTCTCGATAACGAGCCGGAATTTTTCTTTTTCTTCGCTCCTGAAAAGCATAGACTTGAATCCTAGCAGCATAACAGCTCTACGAACTGAACTTAGAGGCAGGGGTAACAGGTAGCTCATTGAAGTAAAAGCCTGAAGACTATTTGCGACACAACAACGATAACTAAGTGAAATCAACGCACCCTAGCTCCGATTGGAGATATCTTGTCGTCTTTGCCCTGCTCTGCGCTACCTTCGATACTGGTAACAGCCGGAGCCGTTCTACTTCTCTTGATCTTCAGCCGCTTCGACTCCTGACGATCTTCTTCGTGGCTACTGCCTTGTCGGCTGCTAGCAGAACAGCCGACGTCATCGTCGTCGTCGTCCGTGTTCTCCATGGCTCGCTTCAGGATAGGAGGACCGTCGTCGTCATTCTCCTCCTTCGGTAGGAGTTCACCATCACCAACGTCCATCTGAAACAAAGAACGGCTAAAGGGTTCCTCTACCGCACCAGAAAACAATGGCAGTGTTGGTCTCAACATTAAGTGCCCATGGGCCCATTCCTTACCACAGCCTGAACCCAAAAATAGCGGTATTCAGAACAATAGATGTCACAATGGCAGAGTAACGTCAGGCACTAGCCTTGTAAGATTATACAGGAAAACAGAAACTATTTAGCCAAAATGTTCTTATAGGGAAGCATACAAAGAGCTTCATCATGTGGTCCACCTACGACATCTGCGTTAAAATTTGTCACATCCCGGAGTGACTTTCTCTGTTCAGTCTGTGCTCTCCTTCTCGTCAGCAGAACCAAAAGCTTTCATTCCCCCTCACCCCTTTTAAGAACCAAAAACTACTAGAGGGCATAGGAGCAAGGGGCGGAGGCAGCGGAGATTTCGATACGCCGTCTAGATCGACGATCTGTAACCACAGATAACTTACAAGGGAGATCAGTGAGCCCCGTCCGGAGATTCTGAACGAGACCTATATGGTCTTACTGGACATTGGACATGGATCACAGATCTGTTTCGTTTTTGCTAAATGCTTCTGGGTGGTCCAAAAATCGCAACAAAAAAGACGGAATCACATCATCAGAAATTAACCTACAAAAGTTTAGAGCTCAAAATAAAGTTAGATTATAGCAATAAATGATAATTTCCCACGTTTCCTAGACGAAGCTGTAGGGTACACTTAAGTGACTGATTCCTAACCATGGCAGCAGCGACAGGGGGAGCAAGTGAATAGTAGCGCGAATTTGAGGGAGGGGGGGGGGGGGGGATTGAAGGCTCGATTGCGGAAATGGGGTTTCTGGATTGCTCTACGGGATTGTTGCGTTATTGTCAATAGAAGGTACATTTTGCTCAACAAAAAAAATAGGGTGCAGAACACGCCTTGAACGAGTCAATCAGAGACACGAATGCAACTGTTTTAAAGACTTGTAAAGATTTGAACGGATTATAAAAAATAGTAAGCCATCTAATCAACATGCATGTAAGGGAGATAACCCACCTCATTCATTTCTCGCTGATCTCGGATTTCTCCGCTACACTCTGGGCTTAAGCTGCGCGACCGTACACCATTGGCAGACTGCGACTATGAGAAGAAAATCACCACTACGAATGTGAGCATCTCAAACTGCGCTCCAAACAACAACACATACCGACTTCTGTTTCCTCGGCCTCTTTTTACCCGTCTGCTCGTCAGCCTCTTTCTTCCGGTATGCGAGGTGGTCCTGCTTGACTTGGCCATGTCTTCTTCCTATGTGCGAGAACAGAAACGTCCACCTAGACACGAAGGAATGAGCAGAGCCAATAGGATAAAATAAACCAACATGCAACTCACGTCATGAACTTTTTCGAGCACAGCAGACAAGGTATCGGTTTCCCATTCCTCTCCCTCTTCACGTGCTTGACAGTCATATGGTAGGCCAGGGCCTTGATGTTCCCGAACGGAACGACATCGCTGCAGGAAGGGTTTAGGCATCGCACAGTGCCAGCCTCAAACATGTTTGGCACGTGCTGAAGCATACGCTCCACGCAGTCCACCTGAAAGGAACAAAGCTGCTCCGGGGCACTACCTACTCGGGTGCGAGCGAAGAGCGAGATACCTCCTCCATGGTTACCATCCTCGTGACATCTTGCTTCAGCCGCATGCGCAGACACATTCCGGGGTGCCTGAAACGTCTGCGGTTGCATAGCTGTCAAAGGTTGGCAGTCCCAGACAACTCTACTGCACCTGACTGGATTGTCCTGCGGTTGTAGTAGAAGCACCTTATCTGAATTTTGATCGGGCGTAGGTTCCTTAGGAGGCAGTTGGACCTGTAAGCGATGGCAGGCTCTTCTAATGTGAACCCCGAAAACTTCATTTTCAGACCTTTCACGACCAGTGAAAAATGACCAACTTAAAGAAAACAGGTCAAGAAATCAGGCGAGCAATGATCAAAACGTTTTTGTAAAACGCTGACGAACCTTCGTTTTTCCATCAGGACCCACTACGGCCAAAATGTGTCGGCGAAAACCCGGCAAGGTATGGAGGAAGGGAGGCCTTACATCCTAAATCCGCCATCTAACTATGCAAAAAACGAAAGCCTTACGGAAAATGGAGTGTTTTTGACGGTGCAGATGATTTGGATCCACCCCAACCTAGTAGTTTTGCTTGAAAAAAGTGAGAGCCTACCTCAGATGACGACTCAGGCACCTCCGATTTCTGCATAAGGCGCTTCACCATGTTCGTTCGCCTCAAGCCACCCACCTTCTTGTAGGATGAATTAGAGGCATCTAAAAGCAAGAACGGTACTAGTAGTACAGGGAATGAAAACCGCCCAGCATTCAAGTAACTGTTATAGAACCCCCTTACCGACTGGGGTCTCGTCATGCATTTCTGATCTGCAGTACCTTCTCTTGTGAGAGCAGAAATTGGCGAACCCTCGAAATACATTTCTGCACACCCTAGAACGAAACGAAAAATTACGCGAAGAAACCGGTAACCAAAGCAGCCTCTGACTTATATCTATGTATGGAGATTTGTAAACCAACCTGCACTCTAGCATAACCGAGCACTCATTCTCGAACAACTTTCTTGTGTCCTCGGAGCAGGACTTCAGGTATGCCTCAAGCTCGTTGATACCTGGTAAAAACATGTTCTCACTGAAAACAACGACTGCATTTGTACCGTCCAGCTGCATGTCTACCGTATAGAATACTCGCGCTAAAGTGAACGTAAGAAAGAAGTCTAGGCGAATTTTCACGGAGGGTTTCGCTCCGACAGAGGATATTTCAAAAGTATATATAAATATAAAGGCTATTTCAAAAGTCTTATAAAAAGGACATTACTTTTCTGGAGCAGATTCAGAACAGTTATACAAGAATAATTCTACTTCAATCAGGAAGTTTTCTGTACTCTAGAGTGCCACGAGGGAAGATGAGAAATAGATATTTCAATCTGCACACATTGGAGTCCCGTATGAACCTTAGAGATGTTTGTGCTATCTTCAAAATGCTGTCAGGATGCTTCTCAATTTTACTCGCTCCTACCTTCTAAAACTAGAGGTGGTTCCGAAAAGATTTCCTTTCGAAGCCCTAGAACTACACAAAAGTTGGGGGGTTTTACTTGCAGAGCAGGATCGGCTTATTTGTTTCTAAAACACAATTTTTGTGTTGTCAAGCAGGTTTCCAGCTCTTTCAAACGTATGGCTGAGAAGAAGCTGCTTCTCTATTAAATTTTGGAGAACGATGATGTCTCTCTTAGCACTGCGTTTCTTTGTTTTTTTTTTCTAACATGTTTTATACCACGTAATAAATTATTATTATTATTACTATTATTATTATTATTAGTAGTAGTAGCAGTAGTAGTAGTAGTAGTATCAGGCCACCAAAGCAGCCGCTTCCTAAACTCAACACAGCTCGCCTTGATGGCTTCATGACTAACACCGTGAAGAGCTAAATTGAACAGGGGCCTGCCCGCGGTTGAACGAGTGGGAATTCGAATCCCTGTCTGCTAGACAAGGATCCGACGCCGATCCGGATAATTCGGATCCGTCACTTCTTTCAAACCCCCTGTTAAAAGCATTCTGCGAACAATAACATTTTTAAAAAGCCGTATCTCAGATTCAGATCGAGGTGATCTTCACCAACTTCTTTTTTCTTTTAATTCAGATAACTGATTTTGATCAGAAGTCTGACAACCTTTCGAATATACTATGAGATCCGAAGAAAAATTAGTTATTTGGATCAATCGAAAATATGTTTTAATTAAACCTACTGCAACATGAATCACCCCAATATCCGAGATTTTCAAAAATGCCATTGTTATTCGCATAATCCCTTTAACAGTGTTCGAAAAAATGTCGGATCCGAATTATCCAAATCGACTTCGGATCCAAAGTCTACATCCTATGTCTGGAAGTGTCCACAACAAGCCCATATGTATTAAACCTAGTCCTTCTCGATCAGTGCTATCTGCCATTACGTTTATACGCCCGTATGTTGCGTAAACAAGATCCTATTTGCGCTTATCAGACTAAACAAAGGCCTGCAGTGGCAATGACTTTTAGTCTTTCTTGGTACGTACAGCAGCAGTTTACCCACTTCGGAAGAATGGAAGCCTTCGTTGGCCAGAGCGCGAGCCGAAACAATGATGGATTCCGCGTGTTCATCGGCCAGGACGTCCGTATTTGCTGTTCACGAAGCATGGGCTAACTGTCAGAAGACGTCTAGCTCTTCTGGGCCATGAATCACATTCGTGACCAGTGCAATAAATAACTCTTTTATGAAGGTTTTCGGTGAGATCCGCATCGGTGGTCCTGCCCTACCACACTCCTCTCCCCATACCTGTCGTGATGCAGAATAATCGGTCGAGACTTTGAAAACGATAATATTTTCTGATTAGCCTACACCCCCTCCCCCCGAATAACTCCACTGGAAAAATTTTCCGACCACAAGATTCGTGAGAGCACAACTGTGCCAATGAATTGGGTCTCCCCGTGGCGGTCTTTCATTGTGGTTTCACATCGAGGGCTTCGATTGGTCATTTCATGCCTTTTTTATGTAGTGCAAAAGGGATGCATTGCGGGGGAATCGAACAAGAAACAGAAACCTCTCAGAACACAGCTTTCCTATCCACTACGCCACTAGTGTTCGGCCGCGAGCGATCTCTGCACAGCAGAGCGCAGTCAAAGCAAGGTGAAACTGATCTGCCACTCCGTCCCCGACGCCCATTGTAGAAACGGAACACATATTTGTAATCACCGCTCGAAGCTGCTTTCCACGATAAATATCTCAGCTCCATCTCATCTCAAAGTGCCACTGCGACCTGGCACCCGTCCTTTGAAAGTGGCGTTCAATGCTTCTTTCCATGAACGTTTCCCTACATAAGAGAATGCGACGACATCATAGTGGAGCGAAAGAAACATCATCGCAGGAAGATTGCATCTTTCGCGGCTCTTTTTCACTACACACTTCTTCCGTCGCACATAAAAAGGGGATATCGCGGCTAAACATACCAGGCTGACGAGGCTGTGACATTCCGTCCGCGTCCTACTGACTCATATGTGATCCAGATAACTCGTAGAGCGGCCGAAGGAACGAGGACAGGCCGCTGAAAAAAATAAAAGTTGTGCCTGAAAAAAAAACACAAAAATTGGATGGAGAATACGAGTCAATGAGCCGAAGAGCAATGCTGAGCCACATAGCCACGCTGGAACAGCTACTCCTGAGATCGAGTTCCTAATGCAAATTACATTGAAAATTTCGCACCCTCACCGCAGCCACCTAGTCCAAAAATGTCTAGATTAAAGCAGCAGGTTCAGCAACTATGTGTAACAACTGCATAAAGTCCAGAGACTGAATCCAGTGCTATTATGTTTAGAAACGAGCTTCATGGAGATAGTCAAAATGCATCTAATGTAAAACTGACGCATTTTGTATCCGAAGGAAGCATTTCCCCTAGCTGAAATAGGAAACTGCATATGAAAAGGCTATACGAGGCTGTGCTTAAGTTTCTAAGTAAATTAATAGTGTGTTCGCTTCGGCTGAATGAAAATTTATATCTGTAAAAAATCGTGGCCAAAGCAATACGGCACTCAAAACGTTTCAAGAATCAATTTCGGCTCTTGTTCTTAGAACTTGTGATGAAGCCTCCTGCACAGTTTCTCAATTCTTTGTCGATGACGTTTAAGAACAAGTCAAAAACTTTCTTAAACATAAAGGACATTTGAAAAATTAATTACAAATTAGTTTAAAAACAAATCAGCGATATTTTGATAAAGTACCTTTTTTTACTGAGTCAACTGCTAGTCTTTTTGAAAAAAAAAAACACTTCTCGCGTTACTCATGGAAGTAATTTTTTTCTTGCAAATCTTCAAAAAGGGCGCTTATCCTGTAATATCTTGTGATCAATTAATTTTGTATCTCTTTTGGTACAACAATTACTCTTCACTTTTGCTGGTCTTTGAAGAGCCAACTTCTGCAGTGATTTTTGTGTTCAACTTGTTTTGTACCTCTTTGGGCTCAATAAATATTCATTATTCATTGTTCAAAAATAGTCTAACCAATGTAGCCATGTCGCGATGCATTCAAACTCCTAACATGGCCAAACTATTTCGGCCTTTTTATATATGCAAGGCTTTTGTATATTGTACTAATATGATTCTCACTGAAGAAATAAGTATCAGTCAAATAGAAAGTGTGCAAGGATTCACAAAACAAGGTTTCATCAGGAATTATTTATTCGAAGATCCATACAGTGGCGGCTTGATTCGAAGTGGGACAATATATCTACCTATGAATCAAGAAAACCTCTTAGAAATGCTAATGATTGAATAGGCACTGATTAAAAAACCGATCTCTCTACTTTCCTATCATTCAACGAGACTATTAGAAGAGATAATCTTCGTATTTGACCTCAAAACTACATGCTAGGAATTTTCGAGAATTCCTTCTGAGCCATGTTGAAGAAAAACTTGGAACCAACTACCCCTCAGTCATTCACCCCCCCCCCCCCCCCCGAAAATATTCCACTGTAAGTTAGAAACTTTACTTAAGGAAAAAGGCTCTTTCTCAGACTGGATGCAGATTTTATTGGATACAGATTTCTTCAGTGAATCATGAACGAGTAAGAAGAAATACGGTGCAACTCTAGAAAACAGGATCACCCCATTTTCTTTCACGGAAACCAGTCAATTTATCCAAAAATCTTTTGAAATAAACGTGAATGAATACTGTAACCGTAGGAGGAAACTTAATTCGGTTTTGTAATGACAAATACGCTAGATGTGGAAGAGATATAGGGTGGGCCCCTCTCTAGATTTCCACCAGAAATTCTAGCGATTGACTGGAAAAGACCAGCTAAAAACTCCAAAAAATAGGTGATTAACTCGGGATGATTCCCTCTAGAATAGTCAGTTTATGTTATAAAATAGCAATGTTGTGGACAAAATTTCAACTGTACAACTGTATCAAGTACTGGCTAAATAAATATAGCAGCTCTTATTCTATAAACAGGATGGTCCACGCATCCCTTCCCCCTCTCCATTCAGATGTACTGCTCCGAGAGGTATATCTCTATCCAGGGAATGACCCAGCTTAATTGGAACGGCGACATCAGAATTCCAAACAAAGCAGTGATGAGCCTGACCCAGCAAAACGATTAGAGCAAGGTTTCTGCTCCGACAATTTCCAGACAGCAATCTCGAGATGCATCCACGCTTTTGCGCAGAATAGGAGATTATGAATATAGATGAGAGGTGATTCTCCTGTTAGATGACTCAGCCTTCTGAATACCAATAGCAGAGAACTTTACCGCAGATCTATCCCGTTGGAAGCGGGTTGGGGGGGGGGGGGGGGAGGACACTGTAGATATAAATATTACACTGCTGGAGCGAACGTCTCAACATTAGTCGGAGCAGATCCAAAAAAGGATCCTCGCTTTCTTCCACAAAATCCAAATGATTTATTGGACTTTTATAATGTAAGCGTTAAGCACGCATACATATACACTCTATGTGTAGGAGGATTTCTAGGTGCTTTGGCTGGTGTAAAGATAGCTGATGTAGAAAGGAAACCAAATGTTACGCCCGCTATTCTACTGTTGTTGCCTTGATCGTCAGTGTAGGTTGCTACAATATTTTCATTAATTATTCTTTTGCTATTTTGGTTTGGGCGCGTGTAGCGCAGTCGGAGGAGGCGCGACTGTCGCGTGCACCCGATACCAGGTTTCTGGTTCGGATTTCCCGCCCAGGCCAACCAAGCCTTCCATCCCTCCGGGGTCGGTGAATTGGTACCAGACTTGTGTGGGAAGGATAAAGCGCTGACTTCTTCATCGGCTGGCCACCGCAAGTCATTGTATGGCCAAATACGCATTCATATCGCTTCCACGACATCCCGTAGAAGTAGAATGCGTGGCGCATCCGAAACAGGATTGAATAACGCCGTCCTTTATCCTTTATCCTTATTTTGGTTTATTTGCAGATGGGGAGCGCCTGTGAAAAAATGGCGAGCTTTGGAGAGTTATTTCTTAAATAGCCTTCAAACGTTCCAGACATTCCCTAAAACTGTGCCGCCTGAAAAAATGCATCCGAAGAGGAATGATAGTCATGGAACGTTAGAGAGTGACGAACTGTGGTCAGTTGTAAAGATGTTTCACCCTCTCTGCTGTTATGCTAATGATGATAAATGACACTGATGAGTCATGGTGCGATAAAACTCGACTAGGTGTCGTCAAATGTCAGTCGCAGAAATGGTTCCCAGAATGTCTCTAGCAGATACTGTCCTTGTGTAGTAGATACAACTACTTAACAAAATCCAATCATTTTAATGCAGTCGGAATTAAACATTGGATAAAACGAGAGCAGGAAGTGGAGTAGCCTATTCATTCAAGACTAAGCGGCGTTACCCCCCCCCCCCTCATTTTGTGCTAGTCAGCAAGGGAATGCGAAGACGTTTGATGGAACAAAGTTCCGAATTAGCACAACATATCCATAGATCTCCTATGCTGGTCCACATCGGACGAAGCCGCGAAGAGAAAAGACCCATATTTAAGCAAGTCAGTTCTGGCGTGTTCTATGACATGCACAATGATAGAACTGCCCCAAGGAGCAGTTCTGATATCGCAAACTTAGCATGGAACTGACCCTCAAAAACTCAGAAACTGTAAATGGCAGTCAACCGGATTTCTACACTGCAATGGTCTGGATTTCGACATCGCACGTGGATACCTGTGTCTGGTCCCACATCGAATTGGGTACTGTGCAAGATGAGATGAACCTCTTCCAATCACATCTATCGATGTGCACATGATACTCATCTGAGTGTTGACCGTGATAGGAGCTATTGAATTCATTAGACGATGGTTGATTCCAAGACTCGACTCGCAGAAAGTCGGAACTACTCGGGAAATTGTGAGGACCGCTAACGGCACATGATCTACTAGGAAGGGTTTGTGGTAGTTTGTGCTACCGCACTAGGAAAAGGAAGGATAACTACAGAAGTTGTGTACATTGTTATGAAGAGGCCAGACAGCAGGCAACCCCGCGGAGGAAGGTGATCCAGATTCTAGCAAGTCAGTTTTGCTATGTACTGTGGTATGCACAAGGATAAACTGCCATTAGGACCAGTCTTGATACCCCAAATTCAGATACGACGACCACCGAACCGACCCACAACGCTTCAGGGACCGTAAATGCAATCGGATCTCGACACAGGAATGTGTGGTCGGGTAGATTTCGACATCGTAAGCGGTCATCTGCGCCTGGTCCCACAACGAATTGGGTACTGTGCAAGATGAGATGAACCTCTTTCAATCACATCTATCGATGTGCACATGATACTCATCTGACTGTTGACCGTGATGGGAGCTATGGAATTCATTAGACGATGTTTGATTCCAAGACTCGACTCGCAGAAAGTCGGAACTACTCGGGAAATTGTGAGGACCGCTAACGGCACATGATCTACTAGGAAGGGTTTGTGGTAGTGTGTGCTACCGCACTAGGAAAAGGAAGAATAACTACAGAAGTCGTGTACATTGTTATGAAGAGTCCAGACAGCAGGCAACCCCGCGGAGGAAGATGATCCAGATTCTAGCAAGTCAGTTTTGCTATGTAGTGTGGTATGCAGAAGGACAAACTGCCATTAGGATCAGTCTTGATACTCCAAATTCAGACACGACGACGACCCAACCGACCCACAACGGTTCAGGGACCGTAAATGCAATCGGATCTCGACACAGGAATGAGTGGTCGGGTAGATTTCGACATCGTAAGCGGTCATCTGCGCCTGGTCCCACAACGAATTGGGTACTGTGCAAGATGAGATGAACCTCTTTCAATCACATCTATCGATGTGCACATGATACTCATCTGACTGTTGACCGTGATGGGAGCTATGGAATTCATTAGACGATGTTTGATTCCAAGACTCGACTCGCAGAAAGTCGGAACTACTCGGGAAATTGTGAGGACCGCTAACGGCACATGATCTACTAGGAAGGGTTTGTGGTAGTGTGTGCTACCGCACTAGGAAAAGGAAGAATAACTACAGAAGTCGTGTACATTGTTATGAAGAGTCCAGACAGCAGGCAACCCCGCGGAGGAAGATGATCCAGATTCTAGCAAGTCAGTTTTGCTATGTAGTGTGGTATGCAGAAGGACAAACTGCCATTAGGATCAGTCTTGATACTCCAAATTCAGACACGACGACGACCCAACCGACCCACAACGGTTCAGGGACCGTAAATGCAATCGGATCTCGACACAGGAATGAGTGGTCGGGTAGATTTCGACATCGTAAGCGGTCATCTGCGCCTGGTCCCACAACGAATTGGGTACTGTGCAAGATGAGATGAACCTCTTTCAATCACATCTATCGATGTGCACATGATACTCATCTGACTGTTGACCGTGATGGGAGCTATGGAATTCATTAGACGATGTTTGATTCCAAGACTCGACTCGCAGAAAGTCGGAACTACTCGGGAAATTGTGAGGACCGCTAACGGCACATGATCTACTAGGAAGGATTTGTGGTAGTTTGTGGTACCGCACTAGGAAAAGGATGCAGAAGTTGTGTACATTGTTATGAGGAGTCCAGACAGCGGGCATTCCCGCGGAGGAAGATGATCCAGATTCTAGCAAGTCAGCTTTGCTATGTACTGTGGTATGCACAAGAATAAACTGCCATTAGGACCAGTCTTGATACCCCAAATTCAGACACGACGATCACCCAACCGACCCACAACAGTTCAGGGACCGTAAATGGCAATCGGATTTCGACACAGGAATGAGTGGTCGGCTAGATTTCGACATCGTAAGCGGACATCTGCGCCTGGTCCCACAACGAATTGAGTACTGTACCACATGAGATGCGCCTCTTTCATCACATCCCTCATTACACGCGATCCTCACATGACTATTGATTGTGATGTGAGCGACGTGCAGAGGTGAGCTTGATCCCGAGAAATCGTGACTGTTCACGACTTACTAGGAAGGGTTTGTGGCATCCATTATGAAGGTGAGAGAAGACAACTGAAGAAGTCATGGAGAAAATTCAAGCCTTCTTCTCAATGTAGAAGTTGTTATCCCAATTTTGCTTTATCCTAACAACAAGACTAGCATATATCAGGGTTTTTGTTTTATTCCATGTTCGGGGGGTCACTGTATATTCACTGCTTATCCGCGTTCATCAGAAGACACCTGAACCACCTGAACGCTTTCCAATAGCAATGGTCCAGCTCGATAGAGCGTATGGGAGAAATATGACTGTCCTTGATGAAACGCTTTATCTCGTTAGACACAAGGTCCCATAAGGGGCTGCCTAATGTAGTGACGCACACCGCTTAGCGGCTTTTTCTTTTTATCGGCATCGTTTTTTCTCTCAGTAACAGTTTAGAGCGGACTATTAGTCAAAGTAAGTCTAGTGGAACCTTAAGAAAGAAGACGGGACATTTAGGTGTCCCAACGAGAAGAATGGGCCAAATCAGGACGAGGAAAAAATGTTTGCCTGGCCAGATAACTTTGTCACGAATGCCATGAATAATCTCATCTTGAATGAAATAGCACTTATCGATAGTTCTTAGATAATCACGTCCTCCACTTCTGAGTAATCTGCACACTACAGCAATGCTATGTCACCAAATGGCAATGGGAATACAATTTGCCATTAGATCTACAAGCGATCTGTCGCAGCCCCCGTTCCCTCTCCTCCGCTCGATGCTGTGGCATCAGAGCACGGTATTCGACGTCCTCTACCTACGGATGCTCTTCGTCGTTGAAGCTGTTGTACTTCTCATTCAGAAACATCAACTAAAATTGACTGGTGGTGTTGAAGATCAGTTCTGGATACCTGCTTACCAACAAATATCACCCTTAAGGCAAGACAAGTCAGATAAATAGCTCAGCAAGCTTTGGTAGTCGGTGCGCATTATGACTCCATAAAAAAAACGGAGGGACAGAGCTTCTGGACATCCTCACGATCCGATGATGTTGAGAAGGAACATAGAAGTTAAGAAGAAGCAGACTAGTTGTAACGTCACGATCATATCAAAAATAATGGAGGCAGCATAGAAGGTCAAGTTTTCTGATCCATGATTATGGATGACGAGATCAAGCGACCTCAAATGGACAGGATTATTCAAGATGATCTCATGACTGGTATTTATTTTTTCTTTGATTTGAAAAATGTATCACTTTGAATTAAATCTACAAAAGCGACGTCAAGCTTAGTGAATTCCATAGCTATTTGGGACGAAAAGCAATCTTCTTTTCAGCTTTGATGATGCGTTACGTAAGAGGGAACCCAAAACTCGAGAAAATATTGTCAATGAAGTAAAATTGTAATGATCGTGCAGTGGTCTGCTTCGACAAGACAGATTTATTACGCCGTTTCAGAGTTTCAGACGCTAAAAATTGAATCAGAACAGGACGGGAACCAATAATATTTAGAAATCAAGTGAAACAAAATAGCCACAACGTAATTCATTCGAATAAAAAAGATCTAGACTAAGCGGCGATTCCAAATCCTTTTAAATAAGGAGAGAGAATACGCCATGAATAAGCTAATCCAGACTCAACAGTGAACAAAAGTCTCTAACAGTTATGAGTCTAGAAAAGTACAGCTCAGTTCCACTATCTCTTGTTCGAGAGAACAATGGTTCAAACATTGGGAAGCATCAATGCAGTATTTTTTGTTGCGAAGTTTTTACATCATGTATAGATCGGCAACCTTTAGCATAATCTCTGAAGAAGGGAGGCAAAGATGAATTTCACGAATAAAGTTGAATATGTGATTGAGTGAGCGAGCTCAGTTTAGTGGGTTAAGATGTTAAGAGGATGACCACTCCGTTATTCTCGTTGGAAAGGCTCAAGAATGAAGTGCTGAGCTCCTAAGAAACTCATCCTAAGAAATCGTAGAATCACTCCACCAATTCTCCATTTAAAGATGTCGTTAGGCTATACTGGATGTGTATTTGGCATGTTCAGTGACTAATACATAAGTCAGCGCTTTCTCCTTATCCAGTGATTGCCTTGGATACGAAATCATACCGAAAGCGATCGATTCATACGTGCACAAGTGGCTCCTCCTGCCAACTGTGCCAGAAGAACGCCATTATGCTCTGTACTATCGCGTACAGGGAAGCTCGCCGCCGTACTTCGGAGAAAGCTGTTGTGAAGAGCTTTACTTTTTAACCTTAAAATGAGCTGGAGTCGGACTACCTCTAACAGAATAAGTGCTTGAAGCATACATCTGAAGATATCCTGCTTCGGTTCAATGCTTTCAGTTTCGTAGCAGTTTGAGGCATTTTGGATACAGGCTACTGACCGAAAAATCAACCGGAAGGGGGAGTGCCTATTCATAACCCGGGTTCTCAGGCCGTACCTCCGGCTAGCATTCTAGTCAGGGTGCGGTCTCCTTTGGTACCCTCACGAGCCCTATTGCCCTGATCGCTTAGAGATCCTTGATTAGGTGAGACCGATTGCTGTCTCCTTCTCATCTTGTGTGCGTCTAATTGGTCTCGAAATCCAGCAGCGTTGAGGAGACCCTTGGTCGAGGGTCACACTTAGGTTTCTTTCCTTTCAGGCTCTGAAGAAGGCGATCCCGCCAAAACGTAAGCCTAATAAACGCTGTTAATAACTTCACCCAGAGTTCAAGGAGGAACTACTACGAATTCAACATCATGCCGAGGTCCACAGAACGTCGGACATGGCAGCTTTTAGTTTCAACGTTATCCCCAACTTCCTTTCCCATTTCCTTCTTCCACATTTTGGTAGCGGCTAGCGGCTTTCCTTCCGACCTCACCCTTATGGTTGAATCTGTCTACTGCAACATATAATAATTGTGCTGGGGTACGATGTCGGCTTACAACCTACCGTTTCGGTGACTTTTAAGGGAAAACTTTGGTTTAATTTTAGAAGACCCTCGCTTTACTACCTTGAAATCATGGCGAACAGTCATGATAAGAGAACAAACTGTTATGGATGACTGAGAAATATAGTCTCAGCCAGCTGCATTGCGATGGTAGAACATCGCCGGATGAAATCCTAATTTGGGGGATCAACTACAATTGGCATTGTTTCCCTCTTGAATGTCCCATCATCCCTCACTTGAAACTGCCTGAACGTCTTCACACCGTGGAATGTACGGTATGACGGGGCGAAGCACCATTTGGTTCCCCAGACTATGTAGAATTGCGCCCTGCCGACCCTGAATCTGAGGCAGAGGCTGCTTTTTGGTGTAAACGGTTTAAGCAATTTCGGAAGAGTGCAGATATTGCGCAGAATCGACGCCTTAAATAGTGATATGAGCCACGGAGTATGGCCGAGGGAACTATCCTAGTGGGGGGGGGGAGCGGCAATTCACTCAGCATTTTTGACAAACACGGTAAAATTATAAGTGAATGAGTTTACAGGGACGGAACATTGAACCAGTGAACAGACATCCTTTCTGTGCAGTTTAGCAGCTGGAAGAGCCCGCCGTGTTTGTGTTTGTTTCGCTTTTCTAACGATGATATCCTACTAGGATAGATTTAGTCGAAGTATTCCAGAGAGGATGGTGAAGCAAAGAATAGGAAAGCGAGTCCTGTATTTCTGGTTGTTCCCCTAAAACTAGGATTGCACCTAGTCCTCTTAGGAGTCCTTCCGATAAAAACCGTCCGGTGTGGCTGCTACTTTTCACGTCCACAAAGAGGGTTTAACCCTATCCCCTGAGGGGTTCGATCTCTTCCGAATGTTACTATGGGAGATCTCCAAGCAGAAGAGTACAGATATCCCTCAGAATCTCGATGTCTCGTAAAGTGACAGCACTCGAGAAGTACGGAGGAGTTATTCTGACAATGATTACGGCATTCTACTTTGTAGTAGATGAAATCTATGAAAAGCCGGCACAGCTGTGTGACTGTATTCTCAACGGAGCGCGAGATTTTCAGCGAGCAGCGCGATATTCCCGCCCATTGACATCTCCTCTTCTGAAGATTTTCAGTCTTTTTGCATATGCGTTGGTATCTAGAAGTCTTATTCGGACATTTTTGGAAAAACTCTGGCTTGCTCCGTTCTAATTTTGGTCGTCTGGGCCAAAGATCGGTTAGGGTGTTGCTGTACCACCAATATCCAAGCAACTCTAATCATTTGCGCTGCTTTTGTTCACTTGCTTGAAAAGTGTGAGTACTGATGCTTAGCGTTGTTTAGAGTGTATTTGATACACGCCGTTTGATTATTCTCTAGTACTCATGCTTGCGGGAAAATTTGCAGTAATCACAGGTTCGTCTTTGCCGTCGGCTTCGGTCCTCCGTTTTCTTCAGGCTGAGCTAGCTTTCTAAACTATAGTTGCTTAACCTATTCACTTTCACAGGAGGCGGATCAGGAATTGGTCGTGCCATTTGTAGCCGCTTAGCTGAACATGGAGCGAAACTGGTCGTGGTCGATCTGAATCAGAATGCAGCGCAGGAGACGATCAAGAGCATTGGTAAGTGTTCAGAGGCTCTCGTTTTGGTAAACACAAGAAATACGGAAGAACACATCGAAATAAGAAAACTCTGCCACTTGGCTGACCACGGGCTAGCAGTTTCCGGATTCCTAGTTGGGAGAGGCACCCTAGAAATCGTTATTTATCCAGATTAACTGGCTGTGTAGCAACAGTGGTAGTGGGTCGTATGCAAGTAACATATAAAAAACAAATTGGTGGGTTCTTTAGCAGATAAACAAGCGAAAATCGATCGAATAAAACTGAAATTTAGGCTAACATGTGGCGCGAAGCGGCTGGGGTGGGTCACCTTGGCGGTTATCCGCCTTGGTAGGAAGTCACATGAATGCCAAATTAAATTAGAAATGGTCTACCTCAATTCACCATTGGGGTAGCACACAACAAAACTGTAATGGTGCTGTGTAAAATTTTTAATTTTGTGCAATAGAGAACGGAGGAAAGGGCTGAATTCGCTTAGCGCCAAAGAGGTTCAGATCAATCATTTTTTGAATTCGATATGTGGTTCGTAATATGTACAAGAGATTACTGTTTACGTTCTAATCCTTTGTGCACGTTTGGACTCAGGCCTCTAATCTTATATATTTTCATTCATGACTACGTAATGTATTTGAATTTCGTTAATGCAGTCGTTTTCTATGGAATGAGTGTTTTCTATGTATGCCTATACTGAACAAATTTACCTCCAAGATTCGGCTCCTTCCAACTACGATTGCACTCTTGTTTACTTCAGTTATCTTCTGCCGGCTTCTATTTTTGCTGGAGCTCGTATTCAAGCGTTCTCCAGGAGAAGGCTGTCGTTGTAGGGCGCGTAAATCTTATTACGAGAATGCTAAACCCAGATAATAACAACAAAGAACGCGTCAGTTTGCAAAGTATTCTGTGTAGAGGTGTTCTTATGGTTTTGGCTTGGTCAGCTTCATCGGCCATCTAGGCGTACTGTTACAAGCTGAGGATTCCACTGCATCACCCTGAATTTATCACTAAGGAAATTCTTTTTTAGGTGCCTCCAAAGCTCACACATTTTTCTCCTGCGACGTGAGCAAGGTGAGTATTTAAGGCAAGATATGTTTTTACTGGCCAACGAACTCTTAGATTTGGGTGTAACATGCTCACGACTACTCAAGCACTTGTTTTGGTCAACTAGGAGGTTCACCGAGGAAACTGACCGCTGGACAGTATTTCTCCCGAAATTCCCAACGGACAATAATTCCCAACGGCTTTTTCCACGCTGATGAAATTCCGCTCACCTACCGAGAAATATCACCGGTGGGACAGAGTTGCCTTCCCATCTTGCCGCTGCAAATGTCTGTAAACCTCGAAGAGTGTCAACCAGCCCTGTGCTAAAATGATCGAGTTTTGTTTTCGGGCAGACTTAGGCGAAAGTTGGGGCTGTCGACGATGCCATCATTATTTCCTCCACTTTTTTGACATACGTGTTTGTAGAACGCGTTTTCGCAGTCTTGGCGGCTCACCGGTTTTCTCCAGGAAGCATTGAGAAGCAAATACTGTCCAGCGGTTCTTTGACAAAGAGCCTTTGAAATAGTTAACCGATCCGTAGAAACTGAACAAATGCAGAAAATTGACAACGACATCATTAGTAGCCACACTCCACTGGAGTTCCCTTTTTTCACTCTCCCGTTCTACAATGATCGCCTAAGACTAATAAAACTGGTGCAGTATGGTACATGACTACTCGTCTCCACTCTTGGGGCCGTAGTCGCGTGTCCCATTTGCGTCGGCTCATTCATAGATATTGCTGATTCTAGTACGATGAGGTTGTGAAACTTCACGACTTTGCTTTGAAGCAGCATGGTGTCTCTCCAAATGTTGTCGTTAATTGCGCTGGAATAACAAAGGTACGTCATCGCATTTTGTCATTGTTTCTACACATTCTGTGCTCAGCGGCAACAACAGAGCGTTCTATCAGTCAAACTCATAACATGCTTTAATTATTGAAAGCGGTAAGGTGGAAGGTCTTCAGCTTTTAGCACGACCGGGTGTTTCCCTGTCAGGGATATCGCTAGAGAACCGATGTAATTGTAAATGGTGAAGCTTCCTCCGTCTAGGAAATCGTTAAGGAATTTGCTCTAGTATGCCGGTGTCGTGTTTGTAAATGAGATTGCTTTCAATTTTCCTGCCGTTCTCAAAGACCAACACTACCCATTAACATAGATCCTCACGATCTTTTGGACTAGGATTGCGTTTTAGCTGATAAATTGGGACCATGTAGCTTGCGCTAACATTTTTTTTCAAAGGACTCAACACTGCTGAAGATGTCCGAGAAGGATTTCGATGATGTTGTCAATGTCAATCTGAAAGGAGTGTATCTGGCTAGTTTTAATAGTTGTTATTCAAACTAAATCGAACGATCTTCTGTTGTTGTCGAAATTAGCAGCGTTAAGAAGAGCAGCTTATGCAAGCGCAAGAGCATCACTTTCTCCTTGTTGAATTGTTCTTAACAGCAGCTTTTTTGAAGTATTTATGTGGTGAGATATCTTGTTACGATAAAGGAACATTTTTAGGTCACCCAAGCATTCGCCAAGTCCGCTGTTGCCGAGAAGACTCCACTTTCGATCGTAAACATATCTTCTATTGTTGGAAAGGTTTCTTACTATTCGATTATAACAAAATCATTATTTTTAGGATATACCTGCTGTTTCTTGTTTCTCATCTTGACTTTCTTGCCCTCAACGTGGTCTAGGTTTTAAATGAGAGTACATTACCTACGCGCATGACTATTAGGGCCTTCGTCAGAAGTAGCGTATACAGTTTCTTGACATGGTTCTTAATGGGTTCAGTTCCTTATGGTTGAGTCACTGTAGTGAAGTATATTTATATATATTACTGAAAACTAGGTAAAGGAATTTCGACAATCTTCAAAGTTCTGATCCGAATTGAATATTAAAACTGAGGAACTTCTTGAAGTTGAGACAGAGTAAGAGTTTGAATAGGAGATTCTGTTTTAAGCAGCCGGTTGCCCTGGGTGAATAAATACCAGATCTACTTGCAAATATTTGCAACAGCCTTCTTTATAGAAGCTTCTTTCTTCTCCTTATTTTGTCCTTGTTAACTGATTGTATCAGCTGAGGGAAACCATACATCTCTGGGTAATCAAGATTCTTCTAGGTTGGAAACTTCGGACAGTGTAATTACGCAGCGACGAAAGCTGGCGTAGTGGCGTTTGGGAAATCCGTTGGAAAGGAATTGGCAAAGAAAGGAGTCCGAGTGAACACAGTGATGCCCGGCTTCATACGAACTCCAATGACCGAAGCTATGCCTCCAAAGGTGAGTGCCTTCTGAACCTGAATCGCTTCTCGCCCTCGTTAAGGTTGGCTCTTTTCGGTTATTCTATGTAAGGTTACCTTGGGCTGGTAACCACAAGGATTTTCAGTAATTGAGGTGTCTGGAGGTTCTCCATCTCATTGTGTTCAAAGTTTGGGTTTTGTACTGATTCACTTTCCAAGTCGTTCGTTAAGGTGTTGGAGAACATCTGTCAAGGAATTCCGATGGGTCGAATGGGAGAGGTGGACGATATAGCAGACGCTACGCTATTCCTGGCGTCGGATATGTCAAAGTACATGACGGGAGCCACCTTAGAAGTCACTGGTGGATTGTACATGTAACTTGCTTGACAAGTAAGCGTAGCTCTGTCTAGATGTTGCTCAGTCGGATGTGCCTTTTATTCCACTCAGAGATAACATATCTACAAATGAACTTTCTTCTGCTATTATTATATTTTCACAGCTACACGGTACGATTCGGACTATGCTCGGTGGTTTTTAGGCAGTATATGACTCGTATGATATAGTCGGTAGAGGTCGCACACGGCATGTGCGTTATGGAACCATCTTAGGTTCTGTTCGCCCAGGGATCCAAATCTTCGGCGCCTATCGCGTTTGCTAGTGGATACTAAACATTGCCCAGGAAGGCAATGTCGTGCCCACTGCCGGGTGCAGAAGGTCAGGTCGTCCCATCCTATGCATTTTTCCCCACCCGCAAGAGAGGGAATTGCGGCAGTGGGTAGTATCTGACTTGAGATGTCCTGCTGCATGCCAAGAATGTTTAAAAAGCCGTGTTTAGCACATACAGTTATATGCGAGCTGATGAACAAGTCAGTACTTCATCCTTAATAGGCAAGTCTACTAACAATACGCCCACCCATACGCAAGTATGACGTGACTGGTTGGCCTGGGCAGGACACGAATCGAGAAGCTCGATTTGCCGTGCATGCGATAGTCGTCACCTCCGAGTGCGTTGCGTCTGAGCACTAAATATTGTATAGTGTTCCCCAAATTCCGCCCCTTTCTGCTAAACATGAACGCTGGTTTCGGCCGTGCGGCGATGCTACCGTATCTGAATGAAGCGTTTCAGAAAGCGCGGTTAGTGCATAAACACCAATATCCGCTACTGCGTTCTAATATTCAATCCAAACATGTAGGAAACATTCATGAATTCGAAATGTATCAGAACTGTGGAAAAGAGGTCCCTCGTCAGCGGGTGATTATGAATCACTAGCTCTTTCTTCTTTATAAAGACGATTTCTTCAGAGAAAGCTTTCGTATATCAAGTGAATGTATTATCGAGGAACCATGCCAGGGCACATACAGGGCAGGCACTTGGAAGGCTCATCGGTTATTCTGTGGTCTGACCACATTTGCGCGATCGACACAGACATGTTGTTGGCTAGTGTTTCACTAGCGCCTGCCCCTCGACTCGCCAATACACTTACAGCCGGAAAAAACCCGTCCGAGTTGTCAGGGGTGCAACGCCAACAGCCGCGCGATTCAAACATGGTTTTTGTTAACCACGGAACGCCCTTACTACAGGCTTTATACGTTGGAGCCAGGGATGAAGGCCATTAACGACGCTACGACGCTCTATGGGATTTTCTGCCCATCAGAAGCCCCCCCCCCCCCCCCCGACCCTATTTGCACCGGAGAAGCAAGCAAGCAAATATCACTAGCTGCAGCGACTGATTAGCAGAGGGATAGGCAACTCGGTCCCGTAACGATTTCCCTGAAGTTCACTCCGATACTACGTTGAGTAACTCAGACGGTTTTTTTTTCGGTTGTAAGTTTGTCAAACACTTGCACCTCGTGCATGCGCAGACAGTCGAGGTGAAAGTCGTGGCTCACACCGAAAATAGTTCATTGAAACAAAACAGTTGAAAGTGAGGGAGAAGAAATATCCACACGGGCTGCCTCAAAACATGACCAAATATGTGTGGGAAGCGCGGAAATACTGTCATACTGAACGCCAAATAAATGGGACACATACCACATTTAATCGTCGACATAGAATCGCATGAGGAAGGTTGTGATCTGTCATATTAAACGGAAATCGAAGGAATATCTCTGATAATATCACAGTATGTACAGCACAGCTGACACACTAATATGTGCGTCTATTCTACGAAAGTCCGATTAGACGTGTATATCGAAGCCGGGCGGAATTCTGGCAACAAGCTGGTAGTCGAAGTACAGCGCTCCATTCACCATTGTCACCGTCCTTCCTTCAGCCTGAAATTCGAGAGAAAGTCATATGAAAACATTGAAAAGGAAAGTGGAGAGAACAACGGAATGGCTGATCGTTGAATGCGGTTAGGTGTGGGTTCTATTAAACAATGCTTGGTAATTTAAATTTGGTATAGAAATCATGCGTGTAAAGTATGTCTTTGTGACCAAGAATTTCTGTTATAGTACAATTTCTCTGGCTTTGTTTGTCCGTCCTTCTGTCCGTTCGAGACTGTCCGGCTTCAACTATGTACGCTAGCGTTAGGCCTATGTTGTACTTTGGCGACGCTGTTGTTGGCGACGTCGGCGACAGTGTTACACAGTGCGTAGTAGCCCGTGCAACACAGCGTTGCTGACGCGTCGCCGAAGTATAATATAGGCCTTAACGTTCGACGTGCAAATGAAAGGTTTCGATTGGCCAGAAATATGGGTCGATATTATTGATCTCGGCGCGTTTGGGGAGGTGATGGCTATCACATGTACTCCAAATGGACGCCTTTCATTCCGCTCCCAGTCGTGCCAACAAACCCTTCCTTCTCTCCGGGATTGGTGAATTGGTAGCAGACTTTTCTGGGGAGAGAAATTCTAATTTGTGATGACCACTCATTGCTAGTCATTGTACAGGCCACATAGGCATTCAAGTCGTTTCCACGACTTCCAGTAGAAGTGGAATGCTTGGCGTATTCCAGAAAGGGATGGATTCACACCCTCCTGCATCCTTATAGTAGGTCCTTGCTTAGCAGTGTCTGTTTGAGGTGGACATTACGCGAATGTGATAGCGTATGGTTAGGCTTTCCAACAATGAATTAATATTTACCGATATTATCGGTTTCTGTTCAGCATTAAGATCATAACGCGGACATGATGCTAGATGCTTCACACCATTTATCTTCCAATCAACATCGGTCAATACTATCGACTTGGGTGCGTGTAGCGCAGTCGGAGGGGGGGGGGGTGCAGACTATCGCGTGCATCAGATGCCAGGTTCGTTGTTTGGATTTCCCGCCTAAGCTAACCAAGTCTTCCATCTTTTCTGTGTAGGTGGTTTGGTACCTGACTTGTCTGGGGAGGACAAAGCAAGCACTAACTTGTTCATCGGATGGCCATATAGCAAGTCGTTGTGTGGCTAGATGCGCATTCAAATCGCCCACGACATCCCATAGAAGTAGAATGCGAGGCGCATCCCAGAAAGGGATTGAGTGACGCCGTCCTTTATCCTTTACTATCGACTTCCTTAGAAAAGCTATAGCATATCGTCACTCCGGCAGCTACACCGCTTCGCTATTGTTGCTCAGGAAGGAAATAAATATATGCATAGTCAAATAAGTAGAGAGAATGACTATTCCATAGAATGGTACAGAACGTCTGAGCGCCAAGGTTGTAAAGAGTTCAAAAATATTAGGGCACCAATGCATCTCGACCTTTTTAACATCGTCAGATGACAACAGTTAGCGTTTCTAAAGCGGAATTCTGAATAGTGATAGCGGCACGTACCTTGGCTTTGCGTATTTGTCCGTTAAGCGTAGAAAGATCTACGGCTGGAGCCGGCGCTCCCACCAAAACACCCGCCTGCTGCATCATCATTGCCACACCCATTCCGACTCCCAGCGAGCTGAAAAACTATATTAGACTTGTAATGCGGATTTGTGAAATCAAGTGTGGGCACAGAATCCAATTTGTGCAGCTACTGCTCGAATTTCTCGACAAAAAGACATTCTCCGACAGATTGACACGTACTATGATCATTTCACATCATGTTTGACACTTTTCATAGACGCTTTTGATATCAAGCTGGGCATCTTCCGAATCAAAACGGGTGTCTTGCAGGTTAAATGGAGGCTGTCTAAGAAGGTTAGAGTAATTTTTTGCTCATGAAAATTCAGTATGGCATTTCCGAAATGTTTTTTTTTCGGTTCGCCTGCCCAATACTGTACTGATTGAAATTCTGAACAGAAAACCAACACTGAATTTGAAATTCTGAAATTTTCATCAAGTTGAAGTTTTAAGTTTGAAATTATTACTTTTCGAGAAAATGTAATGGCTTGAGCTTGTTCTAAATGTAAAAAGGAGCAGCCCTTTGAGGGAGAATTAAAAGATGAGATCGCGCCGCGCACTCGTCCAGTTTGTTGAGATTTCCAATTGATAATATAAAGACAGCTTACATACTTCAAACAGCAAGGTGAAAATATGTGTCTACATCTGTGTTCTACAATTGTTTTTGTTTTGCCATTGAAGAGTTTATAATCCACGCAAACAGAATTTTTGCTATTGATGAAATATCGGTCACGACGTCCTAGACGAGTGCATGACGCAATCTCTTCTTTTAGTACTAAAAATTGATGTTGTTGTGCTCTTTAAAACAAGCTCAAACGAATTTTTTACCATGAAAATGAAATTTTTATACAATTTCAGACAGTGCCTCTACTTATTGGGGCAAGTGCGAAAAAGTTATACCAAATTTACCTTAGACAAGAAATTATTACAGCATTAGAGAGTCTCCAGTGTAATCTAAAAGGCTTTCGTTTTGATTTGAAATGGGTTTAGTTAGGTTTCCAAAACGTCATTCAGTTGGGCTTGAAAATGCTAAGTGCATTTATATTTATACTTATTTATTGGGTGTGTGGAGCGCAGTCAGAGGAGGCGCCGGCTGTCGCCTGCACCTGATACCAGGCTCCTGGTTCGGATTTCCCGCCCAGGTCAACCAAGCCTTCCATCCCTCCGGGTCGGTGAATTGGCACAAGACTTGTCAGGGAAGGATAGAGCGCTGACTTTTTCATCGGCTGGCCACTGCAAGTCCTTGTATGGTCAAATACGCATTCAACTCGCCTCCACGACATCCTGTAGATGTAGAATGCGTGGCGCATCCCAAAGGGGATTGAATAACGCCGTCATTTATCCTTTTATTTATTTATTTATTTATTACATCGGAACCCATGCTAACCGACAAAATTCGTAGCTGTAGAGAACAGCGAAACCAGAAGATTTCAGAACATATGAATCAATTAAGGAGCTTAACATTGCGGTCCAGGTGCTTTTCAGTAACGTTTTTAAATTAGTATAAAGTCTGTTGAAGTTTTTTTAAAACTAATTTTGAATTAGGAAGAGGATGCCCTGTATACCGCCAATTTGCCAAGCTACAGCTGCTGCAAAACTAATATTCCAATGACTCTCAGCTAACAGCGAAAACAACGAAGTACTCTAACCTTAGCAAACCGGAGCTGTAGGTGTACCTTGAGCTGCCTTGGTTGTTGCCCTGCTTTGGAGAGTGTTCTTCGTAGCACCATCAGTGGTTTTACGGCCTGTGACGGCGGATATCTCATCGACGCGTAGTGGGGACCCTTGCGCGAAATGCTCCTGATTTGATCAGCTTTCAAGGGGGCCAAAATTAAGGAAATAGCGTAGGTGGAGAATAAATTGAGCGGGAGCGGATCTCGCGCCCTGCGGAAATTCGCTATGAAATTAGGTCCTCAAATGGACGTGGAAATCGCCCTTGTTCAAGTGTACCATTTTTACGTCGAATTGGGCACCTTTCGAATCAAAGTGGACACTTCTGAGCTAGCACTAAGACTTTAGAAATCAAAGCGAGCTCTTCCAAGTCGAAATAAAATTCCTTCAGGCTGGATTAACTACAGACTCCATAAGATGGTTATAATAATTTTTTGTTCAAGCAAAATTTGGTGTCACATTCTTGAAAGAGTTTAGTTTACCTGCTCCAATAAGTGTAATACTTTTACACAATTTGTATTCGAAGGAAAAAATGATAAATTAAGATTTGTCTTAAAGCACAGCAATAAAGCAAACATGTAGCGCATCAAAATATCAGATTTCGCCATGCACTCAAAAAGTTCGCCGCAACCCTTACTTGATTGACAGTGCCACCTACATAAAGCATCAAAGGGCTTTACAGTTGTTTTTGCAGTATCATTAATAGGTGTGAAACTCGTGCAAACAGCAGTTTTGTTATCAATGGAATAAAAATTGCTACGTCGTGGACAAGGACATGGCGCAACCTCTTTTTTGATACTAAAAAATGGCTGCCTTCCGGCTCTTTAAAACAAGTTTTGAACAATTATTTTTTTTTTGCAAAAAAATTAAAATGTTATAGAATTTCAAACAATGTGTTCATTTATTGGGTGTGTAGATAAATTAAAACTTCAAAGAAAGTTGTACAAAGATTCGTTGAGCAAAAAATGATTCTAATCTTTTTGGAGAGCCTCTAGTTTACTGTAGGAGAAGCTCAATTTCAATTTGGAAGGGTGTGCTTTGATTTCAAGGATTCGCAATGCATTCTATTTTCATGAAATATCGTGGAAACCAAGTTAATGCGAGTTAATTCTGCACTTTTGGTTGTTAGCCGATGGACATGTCACTGTTTTATCTTTGTGAGACGGGTCTGGTAGCAGTTCACCGACCTGTGACGGATGGAAACCTTACTGTTAGTTGGCACGAGTGGAGACGAACATTGTATCGATTAAAGGTGAACACAATACCGCCGGCTCCTCCGACTGCGCTACACGTCCTCAGTATGTCAAGTTTCTTGAGAATCCCCTACTGTTCTAGCATGGCTTAGTGGGATGTTAGAAATGGCCATTGCAAGAAGCTCTGTGGAAGGTTTTTTTTCTGAAGAAGGCGCTTTGGGAGCCTCAAGAGCCGCGCAAAAGTCCCAGACCCGTAGGTTGTCTTCGTGAAGGCGGGTAATGAACCACTCACGATTGTCGTCGTTTTCGTCTCCGCTCCACATCGGAATCCCTGTCCGACGAAACGCAACTACCCATTAGTCCATGAGCTTGGGAAAGTGCAGGCGGTGCTTGGGAAAATCTGAAGAAAAGTCTATTTCATCTAGCTAGAAAGGAGATGGGTCCGTGTGCTATGCGACGCAGACGTTCTGATTCTAGAGAGGCATCAGTATTGAATGCAGTCCAAGAATTAATTGTAGACCACATTTTCATCAAGTACAGTGTGTGATGATAGATAGGCACTCTGCCGTTCTATGCGGGCGTTTGCCCAGTTGCGTACCACGATCGCACTGCCCAATCGCAGCGCTTCGTCGAGCGCCTACTACCCCCTCCAATGCTCGTTTTCTTCTGCGTCGCGTCTTTATAACTTCTTTCAAAGTCGCTATGTTCTCACAAAGGAATTGTGGTAGCCTTCAATATCACACAGTCTATGATCAGGGGTGCGATGGTCCACTCATTGATGTGCGAAAGAGTGAAAACCAGTGCCAAGATCAGAGAAGGCTTTAATTGACTTGATCTAAATCAGTACCGTCGTCTAGACTCCCTGAATTATGCCCTTTGGTGGGAACGGGTATGTACAATTAAAGGGAGGACCTTTAATGGTGCCATACTGACCCATACTGACCTACTAGCTAGGTATTATTTTTCTGTGACTATTCATTTGACACTAAATCTGCTTCATTCTAAGCTACCGTTTTTTCTAAGTTCGTGATTTGTTTTCTAGCGAAACCACTCTGTTCATGATCAATTCTCTAGTCGTGCTCTTGATGGCAAGGTACAAGTTTCAGGTCTACGCTTCATGCTGGTCTGGCGCAGATGCAAGGGCTATCAAACGTACAGGGCAACAAACTTCCAAGCAAACGCACCCTCGAAAGACTATTCGGGGGCTTGGAGATCTGAGCACCAAGGTAACGAACCAGTGTTTACGCTAAATGTGTGATCAAATGCTGTGTGCGGATGCTGTATACAAGTGTAACGAAGCTAGTGGAGCACTTTCACTAGGCTCACATCTTCAAAATCGCCACGATATCCCGGGAATGTAAAAAAATCGAAAGCTTAGGCTGTACGAACTACTGAAAACCGACCTTTGGAGGGCAGATTTATTGCCGAATAGGTTGCCATAGTAGAATGAAGGTTTGAATTAGAATTGCACGGAGTTCCGACAGCGTTTCAGTCGTTTAAAATTTTAATTGGATAGGTCCGTCTTTGCTGGAAGGCATTGTTAAGCGAGACTCAGAGAGGGTCGGGTCACGATGATTAAGTCTTGTCGTAATTACGATACTGATTTCTAGAATAAATTACTTGATTCGCAAATTTTGTAGATAGGGCTGTGCTGAAGGTTGGTAAAAAGTTTAATGGTAAAATATTGACTGGAAGAAGTTGAAGGCTCTCATGAAAGTGTTTCATATCCTCCTTTCTTTGATTAGCGATCGAACTATAATCTATTATCTACAATCTATGAACTAAAGAAGTTGTGCGGATGCGACGCTGGCGATGTTGCATCATCTGTATCATCTGTCGTCCCATTGATCATCGAGTTGCTTGAGCAGACGCCGGCACCGTCTCCATTCGTCCCTATCGCGTGCCAGAGTGCTCCAATGGATCCTTTTCGCTCGAGCGTCGTACGTTCGTTGAGGGTCTTCGCGAGGAAGTCCGACTAACATGTTGATATTCCCTCCTCTTTGTGTTCTCTTGGCCACCCTCGGAATTCAGTCGGTAACTGCTGTCGTCCTGCGGGTGTCCGCGAAATCTAGCCCATCTAATTTTTGACGACTTGGAGTTGGCGCTGTGTATGAATTTTCTACGCTCGAAATGGCAGTTGATACACATCTCTTGCTAAATCAGCTCCT